>JAGFNQ010006760.1:0-107471 GCA_024364735.1 Boesenbergia rotunda | reverse complement strand
CCAATATCTGTTTCTTCCACTTCCCATATATACATCAATACAATCCAATCAAATATGAAACAATATGAAACAATAATAGATATATCAACATCCAAACATTCACAAGAATCCAAACATTCATTTACAAGCCAATCCAATCCAAACATTAACATTCATATACAAGACAATCCAATTCAATATAAACATTCATTTCCAAATGTATATGTACATTCAAAGATTAAATTTGAATCCAATATTCAATCGAGTATTTAATTTCCAAACGTATACAATCGAAACTTTGATTAGTGACTAAACGTATACAATCCAAAGTTTCGTATGGTTAATCCAATACAAACGTATCAAAAGAAAGCTATATCGAATGTATATCAAATGCATCCAAACGTCAAAGTAAAAAAAAAAACTTTATACATCAAAAAGGAGAGTTTAGTAGAGAATCATAACGTACATGGTTATCAGAGTCAATAATGAATGGAAAGGAAAATTATTCCTGCATAATAGAAGATAAAACAATTAGAAAGCAATCCAATACAGAAATAAATCTAAATTGATAACAATAAGAAATAACAAATGAAGTAAGCATATGTAATATAAGATAACTCGATCTAATAGAAGAAAAATAACAAATAGAAGATAACTCTAATAATATTAAATATGTAAATGAAAACTACCAAATACGAAAGAATAAAGGAATAATATCGAATATTCATACCTTTCAAGCAAGAAATCTGAACTCAACTCTGATAATGTAGTAGAATCTGTAAGCATAAATAGAGTAATAAGAAAACAAGTTATTATGGATATAATAACTTAATACATTGTTACTGAAAAAAATTGGGGGGAAAAATGATCATACCACTATAATATCTCTACTCCTCTGTGGGATGCTCAGGATCCTGTGTCTCCTGAGACTCAAAACGATGGGCGGGAGCGGGAGCGGCTGACATCTGTGTATCCGGAGCGTAAAAACGAGGGGCGGGAAGGGCTGGCATCTGTGTCATCGGCGATAGAGTCGCTGCAAAAGCTCGCATGTGACGTAATATCTCGTCAGTGTTTGCCTGGCGAGCCCGCAAATCTCTCAACTCAGCATCCCTCGCTGCTTCCCTCTGAGCCCACTCTGCGCTCGTCTTAGCCCATTCTGCGTCCCTCCCGGCACACGTCTCCTCTATCGACGTGAGTCGAGTCCGTAGGGCTTCATTTTCCTCCCGCAAATGGCGAACCTCACTAGAGGTAGAGGAGGAGGATGCTGGACGCCCCCTAACCCCTGGAGCTCTCATCTGATCATATGTAACCTTTGCCTGAGAGCCCAGGCCGTAGCAGGCGGTCTTCCTCTTCCCACCGACGACCTCAAAATAAATCTGATTCACATCGTCGGTCGAAAGAGGCTGTGCATCCTCCCCCTCTGCAGCAGGCTGAGACGCCTGTGCCTCAGAAACTCTAGTGGTCATTGATTCCTGTGAAATACAAATTTAATTAGTCTATATAAAATGTCTGGGTCAAGTAAAATATAATTAATATACTTACATTGATAGATAGGGAGCGACGATCGACAAAAGACCCATCCTTTTTCTTGTGGGTCTTGCTGAATAACTCCCAACTAGTGGGAGGTCTCTGTAGCTCAGCAGCCTGTATACACAAAATATAATGTTTAAATATATCCACAAAAACATACTAAATGTCTTTAATAACCAAAATAAAAAGTACTTACCAAATCACTGGCATGCTGGATAATGGAACGGGATCCAGCAGTGTGCTTCGTCGATCCCGTGCTGGGCCCAGCAACCTCTGAATTGTGATTGCCTCGAGCAATCGCAGCATTCTCTTTCTAGTGCTGGCCATCCCAGACAGCTCGCCATGCTGCCCAAATCGGCTCAGGGACCTCTGTAGGCCTATCAGTCTTCTTTCTCCATTTGTAGAGCATGTCCCTGTACAATTTGGAGCAGTAGGCATTCCAGGTCTTCTTAAATTGCTCCTCCGCACCCTCCTCCCAGGTGTACCTTTTCTGTATGAAAAAAATTTATATGGTTAGTATGAAAATAAGTTATAATATCAAATTAAATATACATGTAAAATACTTACTAAAAACTCTCCATAATAGAATGATTTCAAATCATTCTCAATATAACCCCATGTCGTCGTAGGTGACAGTCTTTCTTTAAATTTTTTAGATATATAAGATGAGACCTGATGCCCATCTGGCATGAAACTGTAGGAAAAAATAAAATATATTAGCAAATTCTGTAAGAAAATATATACGAAGAATAGGTATACCTGTCACCGGCGACTGTAAGTATAATCCGCTGATCTCGGGGTGCAGCCATGGTACCTGATTAGACAAAAAGTTTAGGTAAATAAGCAGAATAGGTAAAACATGCAAATGAGACATGTTAGAGACAAATGGAAACGTGCACTAATGAAGAATGTTCAATACAAGCAGAATGATCTAAATAAAGCTAGCAAATGGATAATCAAGCATCGTATATACATGTTCAATACAAGCAGCATGATCTAAATTAACAACTCATCTTAATACAAACTCTGATTAGTTAATATTGTTCAATACATCTAACTCATCCTAATCTGATGGAACTAAATTAATATGCAAGTTTTCATCGCTTGAATCCGTTGATACATTGACCTCCTCACTGCTAGATATTTCACCATCATCAATTTCCTCGTCAGAGACATTCTCATCTATAAGTAATTGAGATACTGATTGTATTTCTGAATCAACTGAGTTGATTATAACTTCTTCATTTTGATAAGCATCGGAGTTTTGGCTAGTGATCGTATTTGGCATTTCAATTGTTGACTTAGGCTTCATTTGACATACAGCAAGTCATTCACTAGGGCGTCTTCTCTTAGTTGGGTACTCCAAATAAAATACTTGACCAGCTTGCACTGCAAAAATGAAAGGTTCGAACTTGTTGAATCTTTTGCTTGAATTAACCTCAACTAAATTGTATAACCGATGTTTCCTTGTGCCCGTCCTTGGTGTTGGATCATACCAAGAACACCTGAATAGTACACATCTTTTGAAAGGCAACGCTGGGTATTCAACTTCGATAATTTCCTCTAGCTTGCCATAATAGTCAAATTCATTATCATTATTGTTTGTTGATCCTTTGACATTGATGCCAGAATTATACGTTAGCATCCCTGAATCACGTTGCCTCACATGAAATCTGTATCCATTCACGTAATAACCCGAGTAGACTGTCACAGTACGAAGAGGTTCAAATGCGAGATTTTTAATTCTGTCATCTTCTACATTTGAAATTCTGTCATCATTGACCTATAATAGTGGTGGGTGAACTTATTAGATTAATAAGTAATCAAGAATTGTTAACAAAAATTGTATATTAACTCACTTACATATATTTGAAACCAAAATGCAAATTCATCTTCTATCTTTTGATCTACTTCATTTGCACTTATCGATGGATTTTGAATGTACAACTGTTCTTGGTATAACCTGACATATAAGTTCATTTGATATCATACTAGAAATTTGATTATATCATTTGGTAATAATTTCATTACAACATGAGATAATACCTTAGGTATGGTTTGACATCTTCACAGTTTAAGAGGATATATGTCCTGGCGGTATGATATTCTCTGTCATTTAACCGTCTAGATAGAGTTGAACCCATTGCTCTTCCAGGATACTTGAAGATAGAAAGAATGTCTGGGTCAATTGATGGAATGTCATCTTGATTGCGTGGACACTTTCGATGTCTGGTTTTCACATTTTCAGCAAAGTAATAGGAGCAAAATGAACTTGCTTCTTCAACCAGATAAGCAATACATATTGATCCCTCAACTCTTGCTTTATTACGCACATTATTCTTTAATTTTCTAAGAAACCTTTCAAAGGGATACATCCATCTGTATTGTACAGGACCACCAACCTGTGCCTCACTAGGTAAATGAATAGGCAAATGCTCCATTGAATCAAAAAAGCTTGGTGGAAATATTCGCTCAAGCTTACATAGTATTAAAGGAATCTCTGTCTGAAGGCGTAACATATCTGCTGCCGTAACAACTCTGGAAGTCAGATTCTTGAAAAAAAAAGGCTTAATTCTGTAAGTGCTTGCCAAACATTATTTGGAAGTAATTCTTAGAAAGCTATTGGAATTAATCTTTGCATGAACACATGATAATCATGACTCTTCATTCCAACCATTTTAGATCTATTGGTATCCACACAACGAGACATATTAGAGGCATATCCATCTGGAAATTTTATGTTTTTCAACCAAGAACATAATGCTTGCTTACTTTCTCTGTCCAATGTATAACAAGCCTTCGGATATTTACCAGTTGTTTCATTCTGATGCAACTCAGGCCTGCTAACTAATTGTTTCAATTCTTCACGAGATTTTGTTGTATCTTTTGTTTTCCCATGCACATTAAGACAGTATTAATGATGTTATCAAAGAAATTTTTCTCAATATGTATCACATCCAAATTATGACGAATGAGTAAATATTTCCAATATGGAAGCTCCCAAAAAATACTTCTTTTCCTCCAACCACATTTGTTGACTCTAACAATATACTTGTTGATATCATCTGATCCATCCTGATATACTGGTAGAAATCCATAACTATCAATTTCATTTAACACTTCTTCGCCTAACATCCCAAATGGAGGTAGCTTCCTAACTACTTCATTCCTTTTGAAATATTTCTTATTTCTTCTGAACGGATGATCAAGAGGTAAAAATTTCCGATGATTATCAAACCATGAAATCTTGCCACTGCATGGCAAAGAAAATGCATCTGACTGACTCATACAATGTGGACATGCTAACTTTCTAGCTGTGCTCCATCCTGATAACATTGAGTAAGCAGGAAAATCACTAATAGTCCATAACAATGCTGCATGCATTAAAAAGTTTGACTTTGTAGCAATGTCATAAGTCTCTGAACCTATATTCCATAAATAATTCAGCTCAGCTATTAAAGGTTGCAAAAAAACATCTATGTGCCCTTTTGGATTTTGAGGACCTGGAATTAAAACAGTAAGAAACATAAATTCATCTTTCATGCACATCCATGGTGGTAAGTTGTATGGTGTTAAGATAACAGGCCACGATGAATATTGTTGTCCATAACTTCCAAATGGCTGAAATCCATCTGCAGAAAGTCCAAGTCTGACATTACGTGGTTCCATAGCAAAGGAAGAAAATGTTGAATCTAAATGTTTCCATGCAGAGGAATCACAAGGATGACACATAATGTCTCCATCATGTCTATGGTTTTGATGCCAAATCATATGACTCGCTGTTGCTGCTGATGCATACAAACGTTGGAGTCTAGCAGTCAAAGGAAAATAATACATGACTTTGTAAGGAATATTTTTTTTCTTCTTCTGATTTACCATGCGAACACCATGCTTGTAACGGGGATGGTTGTAGATTTTGCATTCCATCAATTCACTATCTTGGTTCCAAAAGATCATGCAATTATTGACACAACAATGTATCTTCTCAACTGGCAAACCCAAGTCTCTGATTAGTTTTTTAGTGTTGTAGAAACTAACAGTCATGCAGTTATCAGTTGGAAGCAACTCTGACATAAGTTGACATATGTCATCATAACATCGTTCTGAAAAATGATGTTCTGCCTTCATATTCAATAATCTTGCAGTAGCAGATAATTGAGAATGACCAAAAGGAATACCTTCCCATAATTCTCTTTCATTAGCCTTTAACATGTCATACATTTTCTGAACATCAGAAGTAGGTACTTGTTCTACATTTGGTTGATCAAAAGCATTCATTGCATCGTAAACCATTGATTGCATTGCATCAGCAGGGTTATATGATGTTTCTGGTCCAATTGAGTTTGATGATGATGCAACGGAAGGTCCACCAAATTCATATACATACGGCTCTCCATGACAATACCAGTTATAATAATCTGGAACAAACCCATACCTGCCGATATGAGTTTTCACTGTATCTTCATCACGGAAAGCTGTATTTCTACATTTGCGTTGATTACATGGACACTTCAACTCTGTGTCATTCAAACACTCAGGATGACACTTTGCAAAGTTAACAAATTCTTCCACTCCAGCAAAAAATTCGTCACGGATAAATCCATTGTCTAACCTATTATACATCCATGCCTTGTTCGGATACATTGTATCTGAATTCAGATAAGACAATTTAATCAAACCACACATATTAAAATGTGATATTAATGTAAAAAAATAAATCTTATTAATCAAACATGATATAATTTGATTAATCTAAAACTAATCAAACAAGATCTAATTAATAAAACAAGTAATGAACAAATTTTTCAAAATAATTACACTAATCAAACAATTAATCATCTTAATAATCAAATTAATCAAACAATTAAACTAAATTAAATAAAATATTTGATCAATTAATTACACATTTAATGGTTTAACAAAGAAACTTTTATCTAAAATATTTAAATGATAATTAACTAATTAATTAACTGAATTCATTTAATTAATCTAATTAAATTAATTAATTCTAATTAATTCAAATAATTAATTAATTAATTTTTTTTTCAATCATCCCACAGCAGGGGACGGCGGCCGGGCGCAGGCCCGTCGACCGGCAGCAACAGGCGCCGCCCGGCCGCACTGGGCCGCGACCACCAGCAGGCGGCGCGAAACCGCGGGAGGACGCGCGCGGCCGCCGGAGACCGCGCGCGCCCATGCCAAGAGGGGTGGCTGGTCGGAGAAGACAACTTCGGCGCGTGATCACAAAAAAACGATAATATACAGCAAATGGAGCTAACTCGCGTACCTGGGATCGGAGGAGAGTTCGCTGGAGGAGAATCGCCGGAGGAGAATCGCCAGAGGAGTCGGTCGCTAGGGTTTGCGTGGCCGCGGGGGAAGGGGGGCGTCGCCCTTTTTTAAGTAATTTTGCGACGGACTAACTTGTCCGTCGCAAAAGTAGCGACGGATTGACCAATCTGTCGCTGAATTGAGGGGTTTGACTCGTCGTCTAACATTAGCGACGGGTGATTTAAAAATATCCGTCGCAATAGCGACGGACTTTGACCATGTTCGTCGCTATATTTAGGAGTTTGACTTGCCGCGCAACTTTGGCGACGAATACTATATATCCGTCGCTAATGGCGACAGACAATTATAATTGTCCGTCGCAAAACCTTATTATTTTTTAGTGATATTAACTACTTTATCAGGTTTTGACTCTCAAACCTGAAGATAGTAACACCACACGTACTAACTATCAGTCCATCCCGTAGGGACAGATCATCTCTAGAGAGGATGACACTATAGAAGATCGTAATTCATGAATTAAAAATTTAAATCAAGTGATTATTTATGAATTTAGCATCTTAATTTTGGATAATATCTCACAAGTTTAGCCACATAATCAATAAAATCTCATTCTCAATAAGAGATATTTTCTTAATTATTTGAATAATATTTTTATTCATAATTATTTGAATTATTAACAATTTAATTTATATAGATATATTTATTTTCCTCACACTGGACACTTGACACTTAACGTAAGTATATGTCAACGAGAGATTCATCATTTTATACTGATATGAATAATGATGTTATCTTAGCATATGTCCTATCGGTAAGAATATTTTTTAACTTATACTTTTACTAATTAAGGGTTATTAATTTCAATTTAAAATACGTTAATATTTTTAATATTTATTTATTTATTTATATATTTGTAGGCGCTAGATATTCAAGATGACATCAGTATAAGAGCCATGTTAGGAGCATACTCGCTAGCCCGCTCAAAACATAGCTCTTCATTTTCATTTGGATTATGCAGTAGCTGTACAACTCTTGTGCATTTGAATAAAAAAAATCATTCTGAAAAACATTCTACTTTTGAAAATGTGAAAAAAAAAATAGAGCATTAGAAATTTAATATCTCATGCTTATTTTGGGTTTATAGTATCAGATGGGGTAGAAAGTAGTGAACTATAAGAGACATCTAAAACTATTTAAAATGCGGTTGTAACTTGTAAGTGTGGATTAATGAGATTGACTGATTAAATTAATTTTAATGAGATTGAGTGATTAAATTAATTTACCCAACCTAATTAATCATTTTATTTTATTTTCCTTAATTACAAGCAGGCATTAATGGCTCGCATAGCCTATTTCACAAAATTAACTCTACTTTTTTTTTTGTATTTGCAATGATTTTTTGATAGATGTGATTATATTCTTTTCATTATTAGAGCATTATGAAAGTTATTGGACATGCCTTCTAGTACCTGTGACAGATGTTAGATCATATTTCTGGTAGAAAAGAAGTTTTTTTTATTAAGAAAAGCTTTTGATGTTTGAATGATATATCAAAGAACTTTTTTCTATTTATTTGATATTTGGATAAGTTTTGATTTAATATATTATATATCTCGTAATTCAATCTGAGTTAAAATATATTATCTTTCAAAATTTAGGATTTAACATTCACGTTGTAATGGCTATGACGTAGGTACTACAACTAAAATGTTAAACTCTAAATTTTGTAAGATCATAACTTTTTACAAGTATCCCAGATAGTTTTGATATGATCAACGAATTAAAGTTAGGTTTTGTTGATTTGATCATTGTGTCTAAGTCTGCAGGAGCTTAGGAGCATAAGAAGTCAAACGGAGGACGAAGTGAGTGAGAAGGATAGCAGGGGGAATGGAGTCGACAGGTCAATAGATTCGAGGGACGAAGAAACTGCGGAAGAGTACGCCGGCAGACAAGAAGGACGTACGCGGCTCCCGAGGGATAAGAAATTAGGGGGGAAGACTGTTCGAGGAGAAGTCGAAAGTTGGGCTCGAGTGTGCTTAACTTTGGACGATCAAAAATTATCCAAAAGCGCCAAAAGACTGGTCAATAAGAGGTTGACCAAAAATGGATAACCCAGAACACTGTCCAGGGGGCCCTAGAGCTGTCCGGGGTGCCCGGAACAGTCTGGGATGCCCGGAAAGATATCCAGGGGGCCCTGGAGCTGTCCGGGGTGCCCGGAACAGTCTGGGATGCCCGGAAAGATATCCAGGGTGCCCGAGACCTATCCAAGACGCAGGACTTATCCGAGGCACCCCAGATGAGTCGGGGTGCCCATATTGAATGGGGGTGGCCGTATTCAATTAGGGCATCCAAAATCGGTTGTCTTATCCCAGAAAGAGTTATTTTTACTGTCGTTGTGACGCGGATAAGAATTGATCCAACTTGGGCACCCCAAACCAATACAAGCGCCCCGGATGTGTCATGTTAGTAATAGGATAACTTTTTCAAGCGTGGATGCGAATATAGGTGAGGCTTTCGAGCGTCATTTGGTTGATATCCTTTCCATTCCACATCATCCGTTAGGTATACCTTGACTAAATTTATTTTCAAAAAATTTTATATTACAATTATGTCTACATGAATGTATCCTTGTATGTATGTGATGTGCATGCTATAATAAAATAGTTTTATTATTGTTTGTATTTTCGCTACTCGTGTTTGTGAATCGTGTTTTAGCATGCACCATCGGGCTGCCCCAACAACTATGTGATATAACGGTAAAGGAAACACCAAGAAGTACATTATGGAGATGTCCAATATTGTCACACGTCTGAAAGCACTAAAATATAAAATGTTTGAGTCTATGTTAGTGTATTTCATCTTGATATCTCTACCTATATAGTTCACTACTTTTAAGATTTCATAAAACATTCAAAAGAAAAGTGGACATAGAATGAATTTATAGCTCAGTACATGCATATCTTGATCAAGTATCATGATTTATTGTTGTTATTTAACATTTGATATTTATAATATGATATAGATTCCTTTTGGAATCGTAAGGCTTGTATCACTATTACTGTTGTAATTTAGCATAAAATATTTACAAATATAATCAAATCCTTTTGGGTCATTCCGGACCAGTTGGAAATGGATATATCCTAATCACATTTCTTGTAATTTCCATACTACATATCCATATCTTGATCTATATCATTAATGATATTGGTATTGTAATTACTGTTTGGGCTTGTTATTGTTATATATAGTAACTATATGTTGGTGCAATCAACCTTCAGGATTTTGATGTTGATTTGGCAATATTGTTGGTGCAATCGACCCAGGTTTGATCAGGTAGATCAGGGTTTTGATGTATATGTCAATATGATTAAGTTAGGTCATCATATTGGTTTTATGTGTGTGTTGAGTCATGCAGGACTTAGTGAACTACACTTGAGGAACAACGGAGTGAAGTCGTCCGAGGGACGAGAGCTAAAGGAAGAGGATTTCAAAGGGTGAGTCGAGGAAGTGGACTGCAAAAGCATACGCGAAGGATGACATGGAAATAAGCTGCGGGCTTGTGTGCATCTGAGGGACGAGAGCCAAAGGAAGAGAACTTCAAAGGGTAAGCCAGGGAAGTAGACCTCAAGGCATACTCGAAGGATGGACTCTGGAGAGACTGAGAGTGAGTTTGTAAGCTGGGCAGTCGACTGGCGGAGGAATCAGTAGACTGGCAACGTTGGGTGAAACTCACAGAAAATTAGTTGACTAGGGTTGGAATCAGTCGACTGATGCTTTGAAAATACTAGCGTTGGCTGTGTCCAATGGATAGGATCAGTCGATTGGTGTCTGGACCAGTCGACTGGTAACAGGTTTGAGCTATGAGTCAACAGCTCTTTCCTCTATTTAAGGGGAAGTTTTGAGAGTTGAGAAAGATTAGCTATTCTAGTGAAAGACCTTCTTGCTCAAGTGCTCAAAGATTCCAAAGTCTCCTCTCTTCCTTAAACCCTAATTCTCATCTAGTAAAGGGAAGAGAGACATTGTGAGAGGTTGTTCTCCACCGAGAAGGAGAAAGCTTAGTTGAAGATTGTCGGGGACTAATTCTTCAACGGATTGAGGGTTCGTCCATCTCAAGGATATACAGTGGAGTAGGAGCAAGCAATCTCCAAACCACGTAAAGGATAAGTGTTAGCATTTCCTTCCTTGTTATTGTTTCATTTCCGCTAGCACAACTAACCTTGTAGGAAGAATCACAATTTGAGGGTGTTATTCACCCCTCCCCCTCCTAGCTGGGCCTACGATCCCATACAAATATATTTAATGGACTCTAGTCAGGTCAAGGTTGACTGGATAACTAATAAGGGTGAGAAGTCTTGGAGGATTGAACTCTAAGCAAAGGGAAAATCCTGAGGGAGTGAATTCTAGACAGTGAGAAGTCTTGAATAAGTGAATTCCAAGCAAAAGGAAAATTCTAGGGAAGTGAACCTTAGGTAGTGAGAAGTTGTATAGGAGTGAACTCTAAGTAAAAAAAAAAACCCTAGGGGAGTGAACCATAGGTAGTAAAAAGTCTCGGAGGAGTAAACTCCAAGCAAAAAAAGAAAACCCTAGGAGAGAAAACTCTAAGTGATGTGAAGTGATGAGCATGGCATAGACATTTTTTTAAACTATTATTAGCGCTTATTTACTTGCTTTTCTCTGCTCTATTCTATGTTATTGCACTCTATTTTGTATGACTTGGCTACTTTTCATTCTTTTGTCTGGAGATCTGTTTCTTTCATGTTTTCATTGATAGGACGTGATTTGAAGTGAAAACGAAGCAGAATCAGAGTGAAACGGGAGTTGGAACCAAGGTCGAAAGCAAAACTGCAACTCCAGACTCCGTGTACAGCCGGGTCGTGTAGGGCAACACGACCCATGTACCCCTCACCAAGAGGTGCACAGTCGGGTCGTGCCATTTGGCAAGGCCCGTGCTTCGGTCGTGCCATGGTTCCCATTAACCACAGCCCGTGACAACTTCGCCAAAGCCGGCAGAGCCAGGCCATACCGGCCTCGCCGAAAGGGGCACGACGAGTTTGTGCCATCGGTACGGAATGCCTATCGATCATGCCCTGCCCTGTTTCCAGGGCAAGGCACAGTCGGGTCGTGCCATGCGCCCGTGCCATTGCCCATGCGGACCCCCCCCCCCCCCCCCCCCCCCCCCCCCCCCACAAATAAAAGGGGAGCAGCTCTTATCTTAGAGAGGGATCTTTGGATAGGGCTTTGCCCTAGGACCTTGTGGAAGGGTCCTCCCTCTAGGGGAGACCCTAAATTCGTGTCACTGCCTCCTCGATGATTCATCCACCTCTGGAGCGAGGAGATCATTCAAGAAAACGCACGCTACAAGGATAAGCTCTCTTCTCCCTCGTCCTCTTTGTTTAGGAGTTGTAGATGTTTTTATCTTGTCTTATTGTTGTATCCTCCATTGCAATGGAGTAAATCCTCCATATCTAAGATATAGGGAGTAGCTATAATGTGATGATATTGTATGAACTATGTATTGATGCATTTTCCTTATTCAATGAAATGTTTATGATTGTTTTATATGTATGTTGTCAATCATGTGTTTGTTGAAATGCTTAAATAGTATATACATGTAGTTGTGAGAGTTTGGTTATCACGTAGAAGGAATGTCTGAGATCATATGACTAGGGAGTCTGTGGCATAGGCCAACATTTATCCTAACATCTCAGGCATTGTCTTGAAATGAAGGTCAATCCCTTACAAGAGATTATCTAATACAACTTAATGGGTTTCTCCCTATCTGTATTAGGAAGTATCTAGCATATATGACCAGGGAGCCCTCAGTGATAAGGGTAATCCTTTAAACGGACTCTCTAGGTTACCTATTTTACTTAGTGGCATTGAATGCCAAAGGGGAAAGCACTCTGATGCACTTTTGCAGAGCTACACCAGTACATAGTTAGGATCTCTACAAAAATATAGACATGGAGATTAGGGTATAAACAATACATATGACATCAATTAGCATTGTAGCAAAATCGAAATCTTAGATTACACTCATCCGCCATTTCCCAAGGACCAAAGCTCTCTCTCCTTCTCTCCTCTTCACTTATCTTCCTCTCTACTTCTCTCTATCTCTCCTCCCTCTCTAGCAAGCTCTGTCACAACCAATCCCGTGATGTCTAAATAGCTTACCTTTGTATAATCGACTAGTACTTAATCAACAATCTCTGGGATGTATATTTTATTACTTAATGATATTCTCATGCACTTGCAGGATCGTCATTAAGTTTTTGGCACCGTTGTAGGGGACTATTCGCATTAACATTAGACGATAAGCAAATTAACTAGTTTAGATATTTTTTCTTTGTTTTCATCTATAGCATGCTTTTTCATTTCTTTTCCTCTTATTTCTGAATTTCTTTTCTTTTCATATTTTTAGTTTTCATTGGCTAACACAAACTTTGTTGGGTGCCTTAAATATTTTTATTTTATATTTTTATGGATCAATATGCTAATCTTTTTGAAAGCTTCGATGAGGATTATGAATCCAAAGAAGATCAATATGAGTTCCTCTGCAAAATTTATGGTAGTATGACTCATCCAGCTGCTATATGTCATCTGTTGCACCAAGCTGCTAACGCTCCTATAGAACTTCAATGTCTATTTTAACTTGGATGTCAAATCATGGATGATCCAACTCCTAGCACTGATAACTACTACAAGGGAAGTATATAAACTCTGAACTTTTAATCTCAACGGATCCCCGAGCAACTTGAACATTCCATCCTCAACAGCACGACCCTGACCCACCTCAATTTTGGATGGATTACGAAGATCTGGATTATAGAAGCATCTAAGGTGTTGAGCAAACTCCTCAGACATGTCAGAGTCTGTCAGAATTTCAAGATAAGTCAATATTTATTGAATCACATGAAACTCACTACACTGAGATGACTTCCTAGGAAGATTACCAAGATGAAGAAACTCCTACTCCCAGCCAGATTGACATCAAGGAACAAGAATTAGAAGACCTTATGGTGCAACGAGGGATCCTGTTTCTGCGGACCCTACAACTAATCGATGCATCAACTCTGAGTTTAGAGATACAATTAAATTTAGAGTTGGAGTGGATAGATTATGAGGATACTAATGATCTAGTTTATGACTCAGAGCCTCTATAGACCCCCTCTATTATTTTACATGATGTGGATATATCAGATGATACTCCAGGCACTATTAGGGCTTCTGACGCATCACCATCCATTCAGATGTTCTTGATGTAACCCCCAATATTGATTTTGTTAAAGTGCCAAATGAGATTGTAGAGGCGCATATATTAATGATAGAAGCCTTATGGTTGAGTATACATCAAGAACTCTTAGAGAGGTGGCTATCATTACGGGTATGGATGAGACTATCGATGCACAACCAATTGAGTGGGAAGTGGTGGTCAGTTGGAACCCCCGACAGTTGACACTCCCACCTCCGTCGAAGTCCAGATTTGTATCGAGGGAGGCCCTAACATCATTTGTGCTTGTCATACTCCTAACCTGGGTGATAGGACTGAACGGTCTCTGACCTCTAAAGGAATCATTCAAGGAGACAAGAAAAGAGAGAGTTGTACTCCTTTCTCTGCTGAAAAATCTCTTCCAACCTTGAGATATTGGAAAGAAAGTTCGAAAGTATCTTACTCTGACCTGATTGAGATTTCAATGAGTTCTCCATGGTGGTCAAGCTAATGATTTAAAATAAATGCTTCTTGGGAGGCAACCCAAGTTCTTTCCGTATTTCCATTTCAATTTTAGTCCCTTCTTAGTTTCATAACTCAACTCTTTTTACATATTTTTCTTGTCTATTTGCCCATTATAGAATTCAAAGTCAAAGAGGAATGTGGATACAAGCTTAGGAAAGGTGACTTGTGATGATTCGAGTACTTGCGAAATTCCACTTGGTAACACCCGTAACCTTTGAACCTCTTCTATTTTAGTATATTGTTTTCATTGAGACAATGAAAAGTTTAAGCCTATGGGGATGCATATATGCATTGAGTTGTGAGCTACTTTTAGTTGTGTTTTCCTTTCTTTTAGTTATGTTTTCCTTCCATAATAAAATTTTCATCGTTGCATCTATCATCATATTATGTTGAAATGTTCTCAACTGAAAATGCTAGCATGTTTACTCTTCACTCATGTTGTTTGGTTTAATGCTAGTATGTTTGATTTTTCCCTATCCTTAGTATCATGAAGTGAGCAATGTCTTATTAAAATATTTGAGTAATGGCTTAGTTTTAGGATCTCCTTTCACTTTGCCTAGTTTGAATAGTAGATAACTCAGTAAATAGTTATAATTCATAGAACTAGTTAGTACTTGTGTTTCCTTGGTGATCACTTAGACTACATCTTGGTTACTAGATGAGGCTCACATCATTAAAGCTTGCTTGGAAAAATCGTAATGTCCCTGCATTTGCATTTGTATATATATGCATATGTGTTATTTCTACACTTTTAAAGTACCAAAAAAAATCATATGAATAAGGGATATAAAAAATAATTTCGTGAGTGAAAATTAGTAACTTACTCCTATAAGATCGAGTTAGGTTACTGGGGAAATAAATGATAAGTTTCCATTAAGCCTTAGTCCGCCTTTGAGACCTTGGGTAGATTAAGAGGGATGATCCGAGCGTAAGGCAAGTAAGTGTCTATCGTCGGAAACATAAGGAGCACGGTTAAATGATGACTTGACTACGTATAGAGATTGAAATTTGAAAGATTATAACCACTTATTACATGGAGAACTAATATTTAGGTCATTCTCATATTACTTTGATATCATGCTTACCAATAAAACTAGTTGATAGAGTTAGATTAATTCATTGAGGATGATGATGCACTATATTTACACAAGAGTGTAGATTGCGAATTTTTTCTTAAGGACAAACAAAAGTTTAAGTCTGAGAGTGTGATGAGTGTAGGATAAACACATTATTAGACTACTATTAACGCTCCTTTACTTGCTTTTCTCGGATCTATTCTATGTTATTGCACCCTATTTTGTATGACTTCACTACTTTTCCTTCCTTTTGTATGGAGATGTACTCCTTGCTTGTTTTCATTGATAGGATATGATTTGCAGTGAAAACGGAGCGAAAACGAAGAAGAACCGGAGCAAAACGAGAGTTGGAGCCGAGGGCGGAGGTAAAACTGCAACTCCAGGCTCTCACACGACATGCCCGTGTGGGGAAGCATGACTCGTGCACCCCTCAATGAGAGGTGCATGGTCGGGCCATATCATTTGGCATGGCCAATGCTCCGTCTGTGCCATGGCTCCCAATAACCATGGTCGAGCCGAGCCAATTGTCACAGCCCGTACTAACTTCGTTGAAACCGACATGGCATGTGCCTTGGTTGTGCCAGCCTCGCCGAAAGGGGAAGGGCGAGGTTGTGCTATCCGACACGGCCTACCGGTCGGTCGTGCCCTGTTTCTAGGGCAAGGCACGGCTGGGTCGTGCCATGTGATATGGCCCGTGCCACTGCCCGTTTGCCTCTTATAAAAGGGAGCTCTTTTCTTGGAGTGGGATCTTTGGTAGGGCTTTTCCCTAAGGCCTTGGGGAGGGTTCACCCCTCTAAGAGAGATCCTAGAGCCATGCCACCACCTCTTTGATGATTTGTTCACCTCCAGAGCGTGGATATCCTTCAAGAAGATGCATGCTATAAGAATAAGCCCTCTTCTCCCTCTCCCTCTTTGTTTAGGGGTTGTAGATACTTTTATCTTATCTTCTTATTGTATCCTCCATTGTTATGGAATAGATCCTCCATATCTAGGATGTAAGAAGTAGTTATAATGTGATGATGTTGTATAAAGTATGTATTGATACATTTTTTTTATTCAATGAAATGTTTATGCTTGTTTTATATGTATGTTGTCTACCATGTGTTTATTGAAATACTTGAATGGTATATACATGTAGTTGTGAGGGTTTGGTTGTCACATAGAAGAAATGCCTGAAATCATATGATCGAAGAGCCTGTGATAGGTCAACCTTTAACTAGACATCTCGGGCATTGCCTCGAAATGGAGGTCAATCCCTTACAAGGGATTAGCTAACATGACTTAGTGGGTTTCTTCCTATCCCATGTTAGGAAGTATCTAGCGTAACCTAGGGATGTATGACCGGGGAGTCCTCCGTGACAATGGTAATCTTTTCACCGGACTTTCTAGGTTACCTATTCTACTTAGTGGCATTGGATGCCAAAGGGGGAAGTACTCTGATGCGCTTCTGCCCCCCCCCCCCCCTCTCTCTTCCCCCCCCCCCCCCCCCCTCTCTCCTTCTCCCTCACTCCTCTCCCTTAAGCAAGCTTTCACAACTAACCCTATGTTCATCTAGATAGCTTACCTTGTAGACTCAGCTAGTGCTTAATCAACAATCCCTGTGGATCGATATTTTATTACTTGACAACGTTTCCAAGCACTTGCAGATTCCACATCAAGAAGTCTTGTAGGTATGAACTCCAAGCAAGTTTGTCCGAAAGGTTTCCGATCGACCGTGCATAGTCGACCGGACTAACGAATTTTGGTGAACTTAAGTTTAGTTTTGCTAACACTATTTTGCATTACTATTATTGTACTTGTCATGCTAATTTAGTACTACAAGAAAAGTTTTAATGGATCATGCAATCAAACACTGAGCAGAGAAAGTCAAAACACGTCTGGAAGACCATATGTCTAGTAGGTAAGTTGAGGTAAGCTCCTAGAGAGAGTGAGTGAGGTTAGGTCCCAGTTTGGGATAAACCTTAGGCGATGATCCAATCGAAGAAACCAACAAAGGTTTCTAAGTCGAGATCAAGACAGGCCTATCTGTCTATCCTACTTATATTCATATATGTTCTAAATTTGATTCGTAAGGTAAAATATGCATCTGTCCTAATACTTTTTTGCAGGAATAAAATATTGTTCCGTCGATGAATAGAGTTATTCCATTGATGGATTCTCAAATTTATCAGTCGACTGAAAGGTTTTATCAGTCGACAGACACATAGATTTGATGTGGCATCCAACTCAGCCTCGTTCAGAAAGGAAGCCCTGGTTCCGTTGATTGAAAGGTTTGATCAGTCGGCGTATCCACCAATTGGATTCGACATCTAGCTCAACCTCTTTCAAAAAGGAAGCCCTGGTTTCATCAACTAAAAGGTTTGATCAATCGAGGATCCACAGATTTGACACGGTAGTCAACTCAAATAGTTCAATCAGAAAGGTAAAATTTGGTTTCCCTCAACGAAAATATGGTTTAATCAACGGAACAAAGAGATTTCAGATCGTAGAGCTAGATGCATATCGAAGAAGATTCATTCAGGTTCCGTCAACTAAATAGGAGGTCAGACGACGACACATTGATGTGGTTGACTTCAGCTACAAAAGGAGTTGCGAAGACAAGGGAAAGCAACGATTCTGTATTTCTCTCTGTGCTAATCTCATCTTTGCTGCACCTTCAAGATATTGCTGCTACTACGTCAGAAGGCCCTCCGACAACTACACTAAAGCCACATTCATGTTGTTGGTATATTTAATATTGTTATTGCATTTACATTGAAAGGGGATAGTCATATTGTTATTATCTTCCCTTCATACTTGTATTCGATCTCTTCTTTCGAAAGCTTTTAGAGGAGAATTATAGTAATTGCTCATTGAAAATCGAAAGCGATCAAGGATCGCGGGACTTGGAGTAGTAGTCAATGAAGGCTACAAACCATGTAAAACTAATCGTATCATTTTTATTTCCGCCTCTATTACTCTAGTTTTACGAATGAAGAAAAAAAAATTATTTTTAACAATTGAGATTCACTCCCCCCCCCCTTCTCGACTCCTACGGTCCTGCACTATGACTTCTTTAGTCATATACTGAAGAAGTTAATGGACTAACTTATTTACAGAGGTATTTTGTACCCATAAAATTTAATATCAATTAAAATTATATTCTTATGTCATATACACATTGCATATAGTCTAAGTAGGAGATTATTGGATTTTATCTAATTAAGGTGTGCTTAATTGTATTTGTATATACGAATACGGATCAAACCCGTTTATGTGATGTAGCTAAGGTTAATTAGATGTGGGTTCAATATATAGAACATTTTAGCCTGATCCGTTATTATCTATAGGTTGATAACGAATCGGATCCTTATATAAAAGAGTGGTCCCTGTTGAATTAGGATATCTTGACATACTCTTCGTTTCCCATCGACAAAGAATTTTTGACACTGTCACCCTAAATCCTCTAGAAGATCAACCTCTTACGTACGATGCTTCTTCTTCTTCCACAAAGATTCGAGATCGAGCAAATGATATTTTATGGCTGATCCGGCGAGATATAGTAGGACCCCCTAAAAAAGACCAAATTAGCAAACTGAGGTGGAGTTAAGGCAAAGAGAATTAATGGGATCCGCCGCTCTATGTTGCTAAGGGTCAATCAGCTGCTCTTCATGGCAAACGGCCAACCGGCCACTCTTTGTGATCGACCCGGCCGACCCGACCCGCCGACATCCCCGGCCGACCTGGCCGACCAGCCGACTCACCGACCTCCCTCGTGGACGGCCGACCCGTCGACCTTCCCGGATGACCTACCGACCCGCCATCCTTGGCGGCATATCATAGACTTGTCGCTCTTCGCTGCTGAGCTGAACCGATCTCTCCAGCACCTATCCAATTGGCATGACTTACCGGATGCTTCGGTTCACATTCTTTTCGACCCAACACCTTTGCCAGACCAAAATACAGAGCCAAACTCGCACCTAGGCTGATACGACATAAAGCAAGACGTAACATAAAGTATGATGAGATATGTGACAGTATTATATAACAGGACAATCTCCACAAGATCTCTAAGATTCAGGAAATCGAACAGATAGAACGTGCTCTTTATTACAGATGAGACAACTTATCAGAGGTATTACCTATAAAATGGCTCCCGTGTGTTAAGAAGGGGAGGCAGGGATTCGACAGTTTTTCTATGGTTTCCACTCTCGCTCTCTCTTCACCGAAGCTCTGACTTGATTGTCAGAAGGCCTGCACCAGAACCCCCCGGCATCCTCTCACGGGTTGTTTTCTCATAGATCACCGACATGCGCCCCATCCCGAGCGTCCGACCAATGAGTCGGTAGTCAGTCTTTGATCTTTGGTCAATCTTTCAACAACGTCATCTGCTTGAAAAGTTTATTCCCATGAGCAAAGGCTGAGATAACCGATTTCTATTTACTTTCTCATTAATCTCTTATATTGCTTATCTTTCTTTTTTTTTTTTTTTTGCTGGAAGTCTAACTTGAGCGTCGGAGTGCAAGACCGGGGCACCCCCCGATCTCTTTGCAGGTACTTACGGCGACGAGGCAGCTCCGACAGTGCTACATGCTTCCCTCTGAGTCATGATGATCTGGTCAATATTCAATCCACCTCATCGGCACTCCGCTCTTCACCGTTTCCAGACAAGATCCATGGCAATGGTCATTCTGTTATAATCAAGTTGATTGTCGTTATTCCTATATTTTATTTTGTTATGTCAGGTCTTGTGATGAAATTAGATCATGTTTAAAGTTAATTATTTTCTCTATTTAAATTCTATTTCAATTTTTGAAATTCATGCGAACGAAAAATTACACCAGCTACAACATTAATAAGAAATCTTTTAATTTCTATATACATTATGGAATGATACAGTTGGATAAATAGGACAGCTTATCTGTCATTCACATGGTTTTCTCTTTCGATCCTAATAGGTTAGGCTAACTGCGTTTGTCCATTTCGAACACACTCATGCATGCATGTTTTGTCGATATATAAGAAATTAATTAATTATATTTGGCAGCATGATAATTTCCTTGTTTTTTCTTCTTCTTCTGGTTCAATCGAGCTTATTTCTGTCGGTGCCAGTCATTTTTCTTCAGCGTATCGAGAAGCGGCTACTCCTTCGCTCGGAATAATTGTTTTCCTCTTTTAAAGTGCAAAATCCATACAATATATTACTAAAATTTGATGCGTCAGATCATATCATCTGATTAATTCTAAAAAAAATAATCGATTCGATTTAGAAAAAAAATTTATCGATGACTGTGATAAATTTAAAAATATAGATAGATATTCGGAGTACCTAATAACCAAATTCTGCAAGTGTAAAATGTTGAGATTCAAATACTTAATATTTAAGGAGTCCGTTCCTTTATTTACCATTGCATTATAATCTAGAGCATATATATAGAGAGAAAAATGATCTGTTGTGGACCGTGTATGGACTGGCGCCTGATCAGTCTGGTGACCGACCTGCCTGATCGATCTGCTGACCGATCAGGCACACGACCTGCGACTTCTCGACACCAACGGCAGCTTCGACCGCCGCCCCCGAAAAAAACTATAACCCAGGGGGGTGCGATGAACCCTAGGGAGTAGGGTAAACCCATCGGGGACGCTCCCGAGCCTCCGGTGGCCGATCAGGCACACGACCTGCGACTTCTCGACACCAACGGCGGCCTTCGGCCGCCGCCCCCAAAGAAAACTATAACCCAGAGGGGGTGCGATGAACCCTAGGGGGTACGGATGAACCCGTCGGGGATGCTCCCGAGCCTCCGGTGGCCGATCAAGCGCCAGTCCGCACGCGGTCTTCAGCGCGCGGTCCGCAGCAAATCATTTCTATATATATATATATATAACTGCTATCCTGCGGACCGCGCGGTGCGGACCCCGTGCGCGACGGGGGCGCATGATCGATTGGGGGCTTCCCTGATCGATCACGCACAGTGCGCAGCACCGTGTCCATCGGCGGCCTTCGGCCGCCGCCCCTGAACAAAACTATAATCCAGGGGGTGAGCGATGAACCCTAGGGTGTACGGTGAACCCGTCGGGGACGCTCCTGAGCTGTTGGGTTCTCCCGGCACAAAACAATAAAAAACGCAGCGGAAACAAGAACCCACAAGCGATCCATGCGAAAGAAAACTCGTACAAGGCTATCTATCTAATAGATTTATCTACTGTTTATACCTTTGAAGCGTGTCCTTCGTTTATCCCGCTCGTCCAAGATGCGTCGGATCTCTTGCACGTTCAAATGCCCGTGCCTCTATTCGTATCCACACGGACACAATCTCTCAACTTCGGGAGAACTACCTTAGTTGTGCTAGCAACTTGAGATAGCTCGAAAACACCAAGAACCTTACAATAAGATTCCGGCCAAGAGGGAGGAGAGGAAGAGGAGAAGAAGGGAAGGGGAAAAGCTAAGGCAAGAAGACCTCATCCAAAGTCACAAGGCCCTCTTTTATAATCATCCCATGAATATGAAGAGGTTTGTGACTCTTTGGCTTTCTTCATTAATACCAATAAAGAGCACATCTTTTCATGTGGCTCTTCATCTTTTCTCATGCAAGAAAAGAATATTTTCATCCAATGAAGAGAGACTTTTCTCTTTCCTTCATGCAACTCCGACCGGGCCTCTCGGGCTTCCAACTCAGTCTCCCGACCAAGTCTCCCGAGTGGCGAGCTCCCGACCCAGTCTGCCGAGCTCCGACTCGGTCCGCCGAGCTCCGACTCGGTCCGCCGATCTCCGACTCGGTCCGCCGAGCTCCGACTCGGTCTCTCTCGAGTTCCCAACTCGAGCTCCCGAACTGTCCTCCCGAGTTCCCAACTTGGGCTCAGATTTCTCGAGTTCCCAACTCGGGCTCAGATCAGTCGATTACATTTCCCGAAGCATCGTGTTTTTAGTGTGTGACCCAATAGGTTCTCGTGACATTGGCAATGCGCCTAAACACTTTAGACACATAAGCAATGAGCGGCATCTAGCAATACATCACTGCTACCCAAGTAACAAGAAAAGTCGAGATCCGACTAAACCTCCGTGACTATGATAATGTATGACCTTGTCCTTCTATCCTCGATATCTAGATTGACCATTGAGGCATAGACCGTGTCATCCTCAATCAATCTTGTGTTTCTTGATCCCCGAGTAGACTCACTCAAACAAATGAGCTCAATATCTCATATTGACTCATTTGAGCATAGTCATGCGTTTCAGTAGTCCTACTCGATCAAGGGGCCCACAAATATCACTCCCGTCATATGGGAGAGATATATCTCATCTACATCACTCACATTTCTCTGCATAATTCATTGCATACCCAGTGATCGCCTTTATAGTCCACCCTGTTACGGGTGACGTTTGACGATACCAAAGTACATAACTCCTTATGTAGGGAACCGTAGTGACTTCAGGTCTAAGGACTATTCATACCAATAGTCACATGAGAAAGTTTATGACACTCATATGACAATCTACAAAACATTCTCATGGCGGGTCATTCAGTACACATTCTCCAATGTATACTCATGTGTCAACTTGATATCACATATCCATGACTTGTGAGCTCAAGTCATCAGTTGACCTACATACTAGTCTCTATGCATTAATATTGTCCCTGAATATTAATGCTTGACTAGGAATAATTTAGGGTAATGTTCTCTACATTATCTCACTATCGATTCAACCAATCGATATAATGAAAATAAGAACCTACTACACAAGGACATTATTATACTTAGTTATTCGGTACAGAATACAAAGTAAGTATAATAACCAAACATGTCTTTATTAATAATAGAATATGATACAAAATGTCCCTAGTCAATCATCACATAATTGGCTCTAGGGCTCCTACTAACACGAGCCCCCGGTGGCCGATCAGCCGTAGTCGCACACACGGTCCACAGGAAGCGGTCCGCAGGAGAGCAAATCCGTATATATATATATATATATATATATATGTCGTACCCCGGACATCTGCAGCACCGCGAGGTATTAGGGTTTTGATTCTTGGTTGGGAGTCCGTAACACCCAGACCAAGCCTAAGTACCCCGGGCATCCGCAGCACCGCGAGGTATTAGGGTTTTGATTCTTCGTTGGGAGTCCGTAGCACCCAGACCAAGCCTAAGTACGTCGGGCATCCGCAGCACTGCGAGGTATTAGGGTTTTGATTCTTGGCTGGGAGTCCGTAGCACCCAGACTAAGCCTAAGTATCCTGGGCATCCGCAGCACCGCGAGGTATTAGGGTTTTGATTCTTGGTTGGGAGTCCGTAACACCCAGACCAAGCCTAAGTACCCCGGGCATCCACAGCACCGCGAGGTATTAGGGTTTTGATTCTTGGTTGGGAGTTCGTAGCACCCAGACCAAGCCTAAGTACCCCGGGCATCCGCAGCACCGTGAGGTATTAGTGTTGTTGATTCTTGGTTGGGAGTCCGTAGCACCTAGACCAAGCCTAAGTAACCCGGGCATCCGTAGCACCGCGAGGTATTAGGATTTTTGATTCTTTGTTGGGAGTTCGTATCACCCAGACCAAGCCTAAGTACCCCGGGCATCCGCAGCACTGCGAAGTATTAAGGTTTTGATTAACGCACTGGAACTTGCGCGAGGCCATGTTTCTTTATTTCATGAATTCACTGCAAGGTAGCAAGAACACATGGACAAGTACACAGTATGCAACACACATCTTATTGGAGGTGACCAGACTGGAGACAGCTGGCCTGCCCTAGCTTTGCGAGCCTTCCCTTCCTGTCCTTCCGTTCATGGCCGCCTCCTCCGGTTAGTCGTCTTGCGCCCTCAGGTTCTTCTAGGACTCCACCCTGACTTCCCCACTGTAGCATCGCGCCGAGACACCAGCTAGTCCCCTTTGATTTCAGCCACTTGGTCGCCAATCGAGAATTTTATCTTCTGGTGGTAGACGAAGACCACCGCCTGAAAGATACTGAGCGTCCGGCGGCCCAAAATAGCGTTGTAGGATGAGGGAGCGCCCACAATCAGGAAGGGTGCCCTCCTAGTCCTCTCGAGTACGTCGCTACCCAATGATAGCGATAGGATGATCTGCCTTATCAGTTGTACTCGATACCCGGTGAAGCTGGACAGCGGGGTTGAGACCGGCAGTAGTTCATCCTCGTCGATCTGCATTTGGTCCAGTGTCGCCTTGTTCAAGATGTTTACGGAACTTCCTGTATCCACAAAGATGCACTTAACTTCATAGTTGGCGACGCGGCCAAGTATCACCAAGGCGTCTTCATGGGGAGCTTCCACCTCTTCCATGTCTTCAGGGCCGAATGAGATCGTGGGGCCACGATCCTGGCTCCGGCTCGTCCCAATTGCATAGTTCTCCAGACGCCGAGTGTTGGATTTCCTGGCCCGATGAGAATCTCCACCAGTGGGACCTACGAAGATAACTCCCACATGTCCAGAGGGCGGGCCGCGTGCAGAGGTCTTGTTCTTCCGGGGTTCTCTTTCCAAGGAGGGAGATTTGCGGGGTGCTGGACCCTAGCTCCTTCCCCTAGACCGAGATCGGGACCGGTGTCGGGTCTCGTTCTCTCCCGACAGCCTCCGTTTGAGAGAAAAGCTTCACCGAGGGGAATTTCGGCGATACTCCGTCTTCTTCCACTTCTTTTGAGGTTTGGGGTCTGCTTCTTCACTCAGTTTTTTCTTCAAGGCATGAGACTCCTCAGCGGAGTGTGTCATACTGCCGTGGAAACCGCAATACTTCATCAGTGGCTCGGGTTGCTCAGTATCCATTGTCTCGACTAGCTTTTGCATGCCTGCCCACTGGTCCTTCCCTAGGTGAAGGTCTTTTCCTCGGGCCGGGGCCCGGGGTTCCCTCCTCTCGGACCGGGTAACGACCTGAGGAGGGACTCTAACTGGTTCCTTACTACGGGCGAACTGCACCTCCTCCACATTGACGTGCTTAACAAAGTGCCCTAGTAAGTCATCAAAACTGGTGGGTGGCTTCTTCACCAGAGATATGAAGAAATCCCCTTCCGCAAGCCCCTGAGTACAGGCACTGACAAGGATCTCCGACGTTGCTGTTGGCACATCCTGTGTCACCCGGTTGAACCGCTGGATGTACTCCTTGAGCGGTTCCTTCGGCTTTTGCTTGAGAGCAAACAAGTTTAATGTCATCCTTTGATAGCGACGGCTGCTGGCAAAGTGATGGAGGAAGGCGGTCATGAACTCCATGAATGAGTTGATAGAACCCGGGGGCAACCTTTGGAACCAACGTTGGGTCACTCCGGATAGAGTGTTCAAGAACACTCGACACTTTACCCCGTCGGTGTACTGGTGAAGGAGCGCCTTATTTTCGAACATGCAGACATGATCCTTCGGATCTACCTTCCCCTCGTATTCAACAATCCCCGGTCCGCAGAACTACTTCGGCATGGGGTCTTCCACAATCTCCGATGAGAAGGGAGTGGAGGGAGTCTTAGGGGAGGACCTATGTTCCTCTCTTTTCCCCTGCCCTTCTTCATGTCTCAATGCACTAGAGGCTACCGAGTTGGCCTTCCGGGGGAGTCTCGCCTGGATCCCGGGGCTACATCGGCGCGTCGTCCCGGTGGCGTTACGAATCTTCACGGTTGAAGGTGCGAGATGGAGACTCTGGGAATCTCCTCCCGCATAGGAGCACCTCGCTGTAAGGTGACGTGCTCGATCTGGTGATGTTCGAGCTCCTCCTTGACGGCGTTGGCCACCAAGCGATCCAGTTCCTCCTTTGTCAGGACAATAGGTTGTCCCGCCGGCTCTACCATCAGTACTCCTTCTGGTGCTTTATTGGTTTCCCACAGACGGCACCAAACTTGTTCCGGAAGGAATCGATTTCGACGGTCAATCACCATGGTTCAGCCCACACGGATGCTGACGCTGGAGGAGGAACTCCAGACCCTGGGAGATTAACACGAGCGTCAGAGAAACACGTCGGAGGTTGTCCGGCGGAACCCACTCCGACGCTCAAGTCAATGCCTCGATGGAGAAGATGAAAAGAAGGCAAGACAGTATGTGAGCAGTAGAGAAGGCGTAACCCCCTTACCAGAGGGGTTGGAGTACCTTTTATACCTGCGGTGGCTGCCTTTGTGTGTCCCCATGATCTATGCCACGTCTCCCCTTCGTCGGTTACCGAATAGTCTTTAAAACGGTCCACGCGGTTATCAAGTTCGACCCGTTGCGACATTTAGGGGTCATGATGGCTCCGCGATAGTGGGGACGATTATCCGCAGATCCGAGAAAAGGGGGACCGTTGCTTGAGGTCGAATGCTTTTTGGGCTCCGCTCCCCCGAGGTGATCTCGGAGTCTTCTGGCCCGAGAGGTCTCGGGCGCTCCGCTCCCCCAAGGTGGTCTCGGGGCCTGACTTCTCGAGGTGATCCCTGGAAGGGTTTTCTGATCCAGTCTCCGGGGTCTGTTTATCGAGGGGGCCGGAGGATCCCCTTCCCGAGAGGATCCCGGGAGCTCCGAAAGGGGTCCGCGTGTCTACGTGTCCGCCACGAATTATTCAACCCCATCACCTATTAAATAATTTATACGATTGATATTTTATCTATTCATTTTAAAATGAATTTAGTTGGATCGTTTCTGGATTGGCCTTGACAGACTCGAATTACTCCTTAGATTGAGTAAAAAATGTCTAACATTTAAAATTAAAATAGAAAATTGATTCGTGGGCTTGACATGTGTAATTCGTAATTCAAATTTAAAGTTTTAACCTCTTTTATATATTTTTTTATTTTTTAATAGATTCCTGGCTGATCTATCTCTAGTTAGATTGGAATATTTCAAATCTGTTATGATGACGTGTCAATTCTTTCTCTTTCGCCCGGCATGGTCCATTTGACAGTGTTATTTGTCTATCATTCAAATATTTATTTATTTATTCTTAGCCCACTGACTTTTAATCCATCATTCCATCTCGATTACAAAGAACTAGTTTTAAAAAAAATACTCTTCGTACGTTTTTAAAAAAAAATAGCATTAATTAAAAAATAATTTAACAGCTATTTATATATATTATGGAATGATAAGAATATCCACACTAACTTATATAAAATTAATTACTATCCTAAATTTTACATTTTCTATTTAAAAAAATTCACTTGCAGCATCTTATCTTTAATTTTCTAAATTCATATTTATACTATAGTTTTTTTTTTCAATTATAGAAAAAGAAACTCTCTATCTTAAAAATAAAATAATATTTTTTTAATCACTCTCCTTCCTAAATTCTCTGTTATTATCAATATATTAAAAAATGAAAAAAAAAATTTTAAAAATGAAGATAATAGAAATTTCAAGATAGAGTGTAGTGAAAAATGATAATTCAAATAGAAAAATGGATGATTTATTTTAAATTTTAAATATATAATAAAAATTTGTTATGAATGTTATAAATAGGACAGAGCTTATCTGTCATTCACATGGTTTTCCCTTTCGATCCGAATAAATAAGCTATAACTGCTTTTGTCCTTTCTTTGTTTTTTTTTTTGGTAGCATGTTCTTTTCTTATTTCTGTCGGTACAAAAACCATTTCTTTTTTTTTATTATTTTCTCTTCAATTTCCAAATTTCTAACAGAAGATATAGAACAGCTAGACAGTCTTTCGCTCAGATGACACCCACAAAAAATAAATACAACAATGAAATATAATAGAAACACGTACGTAATGAAGATGAACGATCACACATTTTCAAACTTCTTCCGTTCTTAATTATTTGATGATTAATTATAATTAATCTCGTAATTTGTCTACCTTTTATAATCTAAAAATGAATAATAAAAACGTTTGAGATAAATATAATTATTTTTTACTACAACACGCATTTAATTAATAATATTGATCACATATACATCAACACTGCAGATCACAACACCAATACAATCGGATAGTTTATTAGTTTCAAGAACGTCGTAGAATTAAGACACAGTACACACACAATCACACATGCCGGCATGGATGATAATCAACGGCACCGGGGTTCTTGATCAATTATTCATGGAGGAATATTATTTCGACAATAGTGAGAGTTAGGATCACAACCTCGGTTGATCATTTTGTTGCCGGAACCCGCAGCACAGCTTTTGTACTGACCGCCCGGTTTGTCACTAGTACAGACCGACTGGTCTGCTTTCCCAGCTCCATAACCGACTCCGGTGGGGCCATTTCCTGCGAGGAGTCTTCTATTGATCTCTGAATTGAGCTGAAACTCCTCTTCCGTGTCTTCCTCCACTGATATGCATCGGCGACCACCGCCCTCTGTCTCGTTGCAGGCCGCCGTCCATCGCCCGGAAGAAGCTGCCGTGGCTGGTTTCCAGCATGGTAGTGACGCAAAAAGAAAGAGGAGGAAGAAGAAGAAAAAAGATGAGGCTGCTCTGCTGTTGCTCCGCATTGCAATGATGTGTGATTCATTATCATCTTCTCAATGGATATATAGAGAGAGACATAGACAGACAGGTAGACATATTAATGAAAAATAAATAAATAATAAAATCAGGGGGTCTATTTTTAGACCAAAAGGCGTATCCAAGAATTGGTATTTACCAAAAGGCGTATCATGGTTTCATTTTTACCAAAGGGCGTACTCATTTTAATGAACTTCCTCATATACCCCTCCTACTAATTACTGTCTTTCTCTTTCTCTCGGCTAACTACTGTCTTTCTCTTTCTCTCTGTCAGTAACGAATTTCGAGACGTCTAAAGATGCTTTTTTAGATTTTTTATTTTAAAATAATATATTATAGAATTGGCTAAAAAACGTAAGCAAAAAATCAAAAAAATATTTCAATTAAAAAAATATCTCATCCAATGTGATTTTAAAAATATAAAGTGATGATTTTTTATATTTGATTAATATAAATTAATATATTAAATAATATTTAACAAATATATTATTATATTAAAAAACTTGAAAATTTTGATTTCAGACAGCTGAGGGCTTGAAATCTTTTGATTTCAGACTCACGCTGGGCCTGAAATCAAAAGATTTCAGGCACACGTTGGGCATGAAATTTTTGATTTCAGGCCCACGTTGGGCTTGAAATTTTTGATTTCAGGCCCACGTTGGGCTTGAAATTTTTGATTTCAGGCTCACGTTGGGCCTGAAATTTTTGATTAGGACCCGACGTGGAATCAAATTTTTTTCTATTTTAAAAATATATTAATATATAAAGAAATCTATCAAAACACGTAATTTCAGATTAAAACGCAAGATCTGAAGTCACGCTAGAAGGGTCAGAATACAGATGTGTTAAGGAGGGCCTAGACATTATCTTGGATAAATATCTAAGTAAATTAAATAAAAATATCAATAATTCTAGTTAGAGTTGAGCTAGGAGATGGTATTTTTAGTGTCCAAACTTCTAATGATTATAAATTATGTTGCAATCGGAGATTTTTAGGCCTATCAGTGGATTTTCACCAAAACCCACTGATGAACCTAAAATATTTGGATTTCTCAAAATCTAATATCAATAGTTAGAGTTGAGCTAGGAGATGGTATTTTTGGTGTCTAAACTTCTAATGATTATAAATTATGTTGCAATAAGAGATTTTTAGGTCTATCAGTGGGTTTTCACCAAAATCCACTGATGGACCTAGGATATTTGGATTTCTCAAAATCCAATATCAATAGTTAGAGTTGAGCTAGGAGATGATATTTTTGATGTCCAAACTTCTAATGATTATAAATTATGTTGCAATAGGAGATTTTTAGGTCTATCAGTGGGTTTTCACCAAAACCCACTAATAGACCTAGGATATTTGGATTTCTTAAAATCCAATATCAATAGTTAGAGTTACGTTGAGCTAGGAGATGATATTTTTAGTGTACAAACTTCTAATGATTATAAATTATGTTACAATAGGAGATTTTTAGGTCTATCAGTGGGTTTTCACCAAAACTCACTGATGGACCTAGGATATTTAGATTTCTCAAAATCCAATATCAATAGTTAGATTTGATGGTATTTTTGGTGTCCAAACTTCTAATGATTATAAATTATGTTGCAATAGGAGTTTTCTAGGATGAATTAGTGGGTTTCGGTGAAAACTCACTAATGGACCTAGGATACTTGGATTTCTCCATACTTGATATCTCTATTTAGAATTTACTTAGGAGATGTTATTTCTGATGTGCAAACTTAGTACCAATAATTTTCAGTTATGTTCTATAACCGTATCAGTTGGCACACAAAGATGTATAAATATTGCTGCATCTTGGGCACAGTTAAAAGAAGCATCTCTTTCATCATGATTTCAAAAATATAAATAGAGAATTTAGTGCCTGGGCCTGAAGTCATCTTACTTCGGGCCCAAGGAGGGCCTGAAGTCAAATGACTTCAGGCCCTCCTACCGTGATTTCAGACCCTGCGTTTGAATATGAAATTACGTGTTTTGATAAGTTTTTTATATATCAATATATTTATTAAATATTATTTATTATATTAATTTAGATTTATCAAATATAAAAAATTATCTCTTTATATTTTTGAAATCATAATGAAAGAGATATTTCTTTTAACTGTGCCCAAGATGCAGTCATATTTATACATCTTTGTGTACCAACTGATACGGTTATAGAACATAACTGAAAATTATTGGTACTAAGTTTGCACATCAGAAATAACATCTCCTAAGTAAATTCTAAATAGAGATATCAAGTATGGAGAAATTCAAGTATCCTAGGTCCATCAGTGAGTTTTCACCGAAACCCACTGATTCATCCTAGAAAACTCCTATTGCAACATAATTTATAATCATTAGAAGTTTGGACCCCAAAAATACCATCTCCTAGCTCAAATCTAACTATTGATATTGGGTTTTGAGAAATCCAAATATCCTAGGTCCATCAGTGGATTTTGGTGAAAACTCACTGATAGACCTAAAAATCTCCTATTGCAACATAATTTATAATCATTAGAAGTTTAGACACCAAAAATACCATCTCCTAGCTCAACTCTAACTATTGATATTGGATTTTGAGAAATCCAAATATCCTAGGTCCATCAGTGGGTTTTGGTGAAACCCCACTGATAGACCTAAAAATCTCCTATTGTAACATAATTTATAATCATTAGAAGTTTAGACACCAAAAATATCATCTCCTAGCTCAACTCTAACTAGAATTATTGATATTTTTATTTAATTTACTTAGATATATTTATCCAAGATAATGTTCAGACCTTCCTTAGGCCTGGAGGGCCTGAACACATCTGTGTTCAGGCCCTTCTAGCGTGACTTCAAACCTTGCGTTTTAATTTGAAATTACGTGTTTTGATAGGTTTTTTTATATATTAATATATTTTTTAAAAAAAAATTGAGTCCACATCGAACTTGAATCAAAAGACTTCAGGCCCAACGTGGGCCTGAAATTAACCTCAACTGTCTGAAATCAAAATTTTCAAATTTTTTAATATATTAATATATTTGTTAAATATTATTTAATATATTAATTTATATTAATCAAATATTAAAAAATCATCACATTATATTTTTAAAATCACATTGGATGAAATATTTTTTTAACTGAAATATTTTTTTGATTTTTTTCTTACATTTTTAGCCAATTCCATAATATATTATTTTAAAATAAAAAATTTAAAAAAACATCTTCAGACGTCTCGAAATTCGTTACTGACAGAGAGAAAGAGAAAAACAGTTAGCAGAGAGAAAGAAAAAGACAATAATTAACGGAAAGGTATATGAGGAAGTTCATTAAAATAAATATGTTTTTGGATAAAAAAATAAAATCATACTACGCCTTTTAATAAATACTAATTCTTTGATACTTGGGTAAAAAATCATTTTTTTATCGTACTACCTACAGGATGAAGGTGGCGAGGCACAAAGAAGGTCAACTGATGTGGGTAACAAAATACAGTCAACAGCACTCTCTAACGTCGCGAAGTCAACCTCATTTAATAAGTTAATTTAGCAGTAGAAGACGAGTCTTAAAATCAATATGGAAAAAATAAATCAACAAGACTAAATAAGTCCTGATCCATATACGGAAATAATAACTTCACATTCATCCCACTGTAGCTTATTTTAAAGGGAACTTGCCCGTCAAAAATTATCTCTGAATTCTTTTCATCATATAAATCAATCCGAAACGACAAGAAATTAGAACTCGTTTGCGACAATCTTTATATCATAGTTTAGCAGACAACAAGATAATTTTGATCCATTCAATGGATCACAAGATAAAAAATAAAAACAAAAATAAAATTTGAAGGGGAAAAATGGTGCTGCTGCCTCCATTTAAGTATCTAAATCTCAAACAGCTCAGTTTGAGATAAAAATTGTCGAACCGAAAGTGTAGCTTAAATCTCACAATTGAGTGTCTTCGTCTTATGCTTCATTCTCGTCGATTAAGATCTTCTTGCAAGCCTCATAGCACATGAATGAAATCCCGGCGGCCGGTACCAGCTTCATACAGCTTGGCCCCAGACCTTTGTAAAGCCCACCGATTCCCTCCTGTTCCAGTATGCTCAGAAGAGCGTGAAGCATATTCTTGTAGACCTGCCTACCTCCGACAGCTCCAACCTGCATATGCTTCCGAGCAACTTCAAGAGGAAAAGTAGCACTACTCGAAATAGCACCGGAGGCCGAACCGATCAGAAGGGTGGCGATGTTTCCTATTTCATCTTTTTTGAAGGTCTTCCTGTAAAGTTTCTTTAAGGAGTCATAAGCAAAGTAATTGGTAGCAGCATATGGCACGACTCCTATGAGGCTCGGAGTGAGACCTCTGAAGAGCTCTGCGGGACCTTCCTCTCGAACAATTTTCACAAACGCATGGAGAAGATTGTCGTAAACATCTCTCTGCACAAGAAACAGGAATTAGATGGAAGATGCAAGTGTTATACTGATACCATGATGGCTGTCACTAACCTGTATGGTTAATCGCGTCTTTAGTAGTTCTAAAGGATACGTGCACAGGGTTGAGCTGACTCCAGCAAATGCCCCAGCAACCAATGAGGGGGGAATCGGAATCTTTGGTTGTTCGCCTTCCTTGGGAGTCAAAACCTTCTTGGCTGTATCAAATGCAAATAACTGCAAAGAGATACAAAGAATGATAAGAATCAGACGATAAATAAAAATAATTAGCATGCATGAACCTGAGGAAAATGTGAAGAATAGAACAACAAGACAATTAATCATACAGCTATAAACACTGAGAATAAGAACACACAAGACATTACTAGGCCGGTTGCAGATGCATGAAACATTGTTTTATCAGTATTCAACGGCATTTTCACCATCTACATACCACAAACATCACTCATTCCACACCCTAATAGTTGATCTGCATAGAGAGAAAAACAGGCACATCCTAGCCTGTGCCCAAGAATCTATTTCCATGTACACGAAGGTTATATTTGCTCGTTGTTGCTAAAAGCCTAGAAGTTAAAACCATAAGAGGTAATATTCATCTATTCACCTATGAAACAACATGCAGATGCGATAATACCAATTTTTCTCTCCATCAATTGTTTTCTTAGTACATGGATAACAAAAACCTATAATATTGTACCACAACAGGCTCATCAAAATTCAAAGCATAGAATGATGGCTGTGGAAATATCTGAAAATTTTAGTTTGCAGACAAGCAAAATATTTAATAGGAACAAAAAACAAAATACAAAAACAAGAACATGTGTTCTAAGCATTCACATAACTAAAGTCACCAAAATTGCCGGCCATAAATAAGGATGTATGCCCAACCACTCCACAAAATGATTAGGACAGATTAGAAACATATATTAGGGTGGGTTCAATGTGAGCAACGTCTTTGTTTTTGCAATATTTGCTTTAATGGTAATGAATGCCTAGATGCTGAAGGGAATGGTATATGTTGCATTATCAATCAATTTTGAAAGCAAGAAGTCTTGTGCCAGGGAAGAGCTAGAAAGGCTGAATTCATTAGTTATACAACAACAATTTGCTATCTATGGAAATGGAAGAAACAAGTATGTTGTCTTATCAAGAATGAATTATTGCAAGCTTTGAACAACTTCACTAGAATATAGATCTTAACATCTCATTTAATAGAAAAGTAGATCATATGCTTGTCTCCATGCGTAAGTGATTCATTCTATTGACTCTACTTGTAGGTAGTGTCAAAGTACTAGTTTCTTATGAATATCTTCAGATTAGTGGCTACTAATATACTCGCCTTCATCAAGCCATATTTGACCCAGCTATTTGAAACCGGTTATATGAATATTAATTATTCCATCCAATTCTTTTCTAGTTAATAAAACCACATTTCATATATTCAGTTTTTTATTTCTTATCTCAAAACCTTTTACTTTCTGAAATATTCTCCACAAATAAAGCTTCGCTTTAATGTAATTACAATCTCATCAGCTAACACAAAGTTGTTTTGCATAACATTCACCAAGAAAGTTCATCTTGGTTGCTAATCAATGTAATAAACAACAGTCATTAAGTAGGCCAACTATGAGTTCAAAAGAGGTGATAAAAAATTGCAAGATCAAAGACTAAGAAATTTGTTCCAAACTTGTAATGGTCGTAATTGTAGCTAAAAGAAGAAATTCTTCAACTTCTAGAGCATTCCAAGAATCAAGAAAACTAAAATTTATCAAAAGCATGATGTAAATTATCAGCCTTTGTTTTCCAATCTTTTCCATAATTTTTAATTTGTTTCTTCCTTATTTTCTACAACAATCTATGTAAGTGTCTTCATTAAGATTTCCCAAATGCTGTCTCCAGTTGAAAGAACTTACGTGCCAACATTTGTAATCTAAGAAACATAGGTAGAAATGCTTTGAAAACCTCAATGGCATTCATCATTTACAACAAGCCTATGAGGGATGGTCATATACGCTCCTAACTTAACAGCAAGTCAATGAGTATAAATGTGTACAATTAGGACTCAATTGCTAGTTTAGGCATCTATACTTAACTTCACTAATCAAATAAAATACCTAGGATAGTACACTAAATTCAAGTTTCCTTGTAATGTACAAAAAGTTCCAGGTGTTTATCCATTAACTTGCATAAGCATAAGTTCATATCCAGAAACATCATTCATGTGAACATCTCGTCTAGGGATCTTTAAAAAACACAAAAACTATAATTAGCATTTGTTTTAATCAATAGGATAATGTTTTACTCAAAGAAGTAGAAAGCGACAATTGTGTCATTCAACCGGCAGATAGATATTAAACTAAAAGAGAATATGGATGCAATCAAGATTATATCCCTCACCTCAATGGCCTTGCTTGGGGCAACACGGATGACATTGACAAAATTACCACGAAAGAGGCCCGTCCACCCCTCTGTCTTCATAATAGTCTGGAAAACTTCTGTCGTTGAGTTCCCATTGCTCCCAACCATAAGATGTGTCCTAATTGTTTCCAGAGGTGCAACACAAGTCCGTGACACTGCACCTGCAATTCCGCCACTAAGCAATCTTCTCAAATGAGGATTCCTGACCTTAATTCTTACTTTCAGTATGTTTTTCTTCTTTTTAAGCAAAGCTTCTTCCACATAACTAGTCACATCCCCGGTGGACTCAGCGGGAGTACCAACAACCTGATAACCTGCCTCAGGTGTCACAGTAGGAGATTTTGAAGAAACCCCAAGCCCGACTCCCACCTGACCAACACTCGCAAACAAGCCACCAGAGGGCAACAAACCGTCATGGATATTCCATGAGAAACCCAGTTCTGGGAAAGGTTGAAGAAGCCAGCCACTATTCTTCTCGACCGCTTGCAATCTCTTATCTGTCATTACTATCACGGCAGAACTCCAAGTTCGCGTTGTGATTCAGAATATTTCAACTTTCAAAATCATCGCTCTTGGGCTCTTATAGATAGGGACATAATGAGGCAGCGAATGCAGCAAATTCAAATATTTTTACCAAATATGCGAAAGAAATCAAGGGAAGAACTTTTCTTCAGCAGATTCTGCGGGAAACAAAACAGTAGAATACAGATTCAGTAGGAGAAATAATAAAGCCGCAACAAAGTAATTACTTTTTTATTTTCTCTCTCTTATGCACGCAACCTATCTTCTCCTCTTTTCTCATTCCTCCCTCTTTTTCATATATTTTTTCTCTTTCTTCTTCTCTTTCTTCTCTTTTAGATGGATGCATGCATGATATTTTTCATATCGGGCCCAAGTAGGTGTTAAATACCGAATTTTTAGGGGCTAAATGGAAAAAATTCATAATTAGGGACTTAGTTGGAATTTACTGAAGTTGGAGGGCTTATTTGCAAAAAAAAGAACCAAACCTATTAATCTTAGCCCTAAATTGCTATTCCGAATCCGTTTTCCTTTTCTGTTTCTTCCCTGCCCGACGCCGCCCCGCACGCAGCGAGTTGCTCGCAGCTCGAAACCGCCACCCCTACTGCCGAGACCTTCCATTCTTCTTCTCCTTCCTACTCGTCCGCGCACAGTTGCCGCGAGCGATCCCTCTGTTGCCGCGAACCCTAGTCGCGCAAGGCTCCTCTTCACGCGATTACGGCCGGCGACATCACCTCCTTCGCGCGACCCTAGCCGACGCCGACCCCTGTCTTGGAAAGTCCTCGGTTGTGATATTCTTGTTTCCAAATTCCTCGGTGTTTTCCCTGTTTTGATTTGGTAAGCTTTTCCCTTGGTTGTTTCGGATTGATGATTAGGGTTACATTTATTAGTTCAATTCAAAGTTTGATATTATGTTTACTGAGCCTATACCTACATGGATAGGGTGCTTAATTGTGTAATGGATTTATAGACGGGTTAAATAATATACTGATTAGTGAATCACTTAATTGGAAAATCATTAAGGTTGATTAATGGATAGAGTAATTGATTCAAGATGCTAAATGGTTAGGTTTACATATGGATTGAATGTTTGGACTAATTTATGAGGTGATTTAGAAGATTAACGGAATGATTAAAATGATTAATGAATCGGTTGATGACAGATTTATTAATGTGTATTAGTTAGTAATTAGTTAATTAAAATTCATGGATCGATTAACTAGTTAATGGGTTTATTTGAGGTAAGTTGATAATTATCTTAATTTTGAGTTAACTGGTAATTAATCTAATTTCTAAGTATTGGGTAGATTGATAAGTTAATTAATTAATAAGTTGATTAATTAAGTAAGAGATGAATGATAAGGTTTTATTGTTGATTAATAGATTCTTAGATAATCTTCATGCCTTAATAGGTAGGATTCGAGCTCGAGACTGAGCCCCAGAGTTGAAGACGGTTAGAACATTCTACAATTAAAAGGCGGGTACTTCTCCTTTGTACTCGAGTAGTTTTCTTTACCTTAAAAGCATGGCTATATTATGTCTGATAGGTTGCTTGACCTTGTTCTTTGTCGTTTGTTATTAAACATCGCCGTTGAGATTTGTTCTTCGTTGATCTTTGAGTATTCCAAAATTTGTATCCGTACAGTCCTCTATTGGTTTTCTATTCTGTAAAATGTCGTTTGTAAGCAAGCACTTAGAAGTCCATTAAACACAATTAGGTTTATTTGGCATTAGAAATATCCTACCTATTAGTGTAGGTGCATAATCATTGGTTTGTGATTTCTAGTTGGTTGTATTGATGCATCATATACTCGTTGGATTTTATTGCATCGTTATTTCTCCGGTTGTTCGTGCATCGTATAGCATGCACCATACTTGCACGTTGCATACTAACGACTGTTGGACTTACATTTAGTTAAGTCGTCGTTAGTCATATTATTGCTCGATGCACTCAACCACTTGTTGTCGTGGTAGTTGTTAGAGTGTGAGCATTTGTCCTGTTATGCCAAACAGTGACACCCTCATCGTTGTTTTAGAGGGATATTAGAGCCGTTGATGGCTCACCCTCACCGTTGTTTTTCGAGGGATATTGTAGCTGTTGATAGCTCCTCCGATATACCGTGGGTCTGGAGTGTGGACTCCCCAGCATCCTGTCCACTCAACCACACCTTCTATGGTATTTGTTGTTAGAGTGGTACAGTTGTCACAGCCCTACCCACTCGGTCACACAGATAGGATATGTTGACGGCTTGACTGGCGTCAGGGGTGACACATGTCATTGCATCATATGCATATGTATTTCTTTTATGCATTTGCTTGTGTTTGATGCACTTATATGAGCTATGGTTGTTGCACATGATTGGCATGCATGTATATGTTGGATTTATCGTTGTCGCATTATTTATACCTGCTTAGTTGATATTCTGTTATATATCAGTTGTTATTCGATTTTATGTCTGGTTGTTTTATATATGTTATACATGTTTAGGAAATCTTATATTCCTTATGGACTGTACCCTGTTGGTTCTCTACTTATTGTACCTTTATTATGCCATGCTAATTGTCTACTCATATACCCGCAGAGTCCACCCGGACTCACCACCCCTGCTTCTCTTTTTCTTTCAGATAGCAGGTAGTTGCGTTTCTTGGAGCTAGGAAAGGATCCAGTTGCCAGTTCCCAGAGTTAGTTATTTTTCCATATTTGGTTTAGTTGTGTTGTTTTTAGTACTGGGTAAAGTCATATTTTATTCGTTATTGGATTTTGTAATTATCAGAGACATTTGAGTTCTTTTTCGGATTGTAGTTTTATTTTATGTTTATGATGGCTGAGCCACCCATTATCTTTTATTCTAGTATAAACTGCGTGGTTGTGTTTACTTCTATATATGTGATGCTAGCCGCATGTGGCTAAGCTTTTATGGTGAGATATATGTATTATTGCTCCATATTGTCCGCCGTATAGGGGAGATGCTGCCCGATTTTTGAGGAAGCATGTGCCTCTAGGGGCGTGACAGTAGGCCTGATATGATGGGCCCAATATGAAAGCTATTAGTCGACCAGTTGGGGCTACGGGAGATCTCCAACTAGCTTCATCCAGTGGCGGAGCAATCCACCGATTTTATTTTTGCATTGTTCTCGAAGTTCTCTACTTTTTAGTTTTAACTCGAGTTTTTTTTTTCAAAAATAAATTTTACGAATTAAAAGGAAAATAAAATAAAATAAAATTTTATCATCAAATGGTTAAAATAAGTTGGAACCTGCGTGCATTTTAGATTTAGATTTGAATATTAATATTTAAATTAATTAAAATATTTTTTCATTAAATTAAAACTAAAAGATCGAATCAGGCTCACATTAGGCCTGATATATATGGAACCATATCAGGCCTAACGTGAGCCTGATATAATTCATATCAGGATCAATGAGCCCAATATCAGATTTCTTTTCTCGATTCTTAATTTGTTATTACATTTTAACACCTTGGAAAAGTCCAAAAACAATCGATAGCATATTTAAACTCCTTTCAATCTTAGAAATCCACGGGAACTCAAATTTATGAAATCAGAGCTCTCTAGGTCAATCAATGGGTTTTGATCAAAACCAATTGATTTGACCTAGATAGCTCTGATTGTAAAATTTTCAATTTTCGTGGATTTCTGAGGTTACAAGGAGTTCAAATATGTTATCCATTGTTTATTTGGACTTCTCCGAGGTGTTAAAATGTAATAAACGAAAAATCAAGAAAAAATCAAATATTGGGCCCATTGGGCCTGATATGAATTATATCAGTCCCACGTTGGGCATGATATGATCTCATATCATACCCAACGTGGGCCTGATATAGTCCTATATCAGGCCTAACGTGGGCCTGATATGGTTCTATATCAGGCCTAACGACCCCAATGTGTGATTTTTTTTCTCGATTCTCCATTATTACATTTTTAACACCTTGGAGAGGTTGAAATAAACAATAAATAACATATTTGAGCTCCTTATAATCTCAGAAATCCACGAAAATTAAAATTTTTACAATCAGACCTCTTTAGGTCAAATTAGTAATTTTTGATCAAAATCCACTGATTTGACCTAAAGAGCTCCGATTGTAAAAATTTCAGTTCTTGTGGATTTATGAGATTACAAGGAGTTTAAATATACTATCCATTGTTTATTTGGACTTCTCCAAGGTGTTAAAATTAGCACTGTAAATGAATCAAGCCGCTCGTGAACTATTCGGAGCTCGATTCGATAGAAGCTCGTTCGAGCTCGTTTAATAAAGCTCGTTAATATTAACGCACCAAACTCAAACTCGGCAGTATTCGGCTCGTTAGCTCGTGAGCAGGCTCGTTAATAAGCTCGTGAGCTAGTTCGTAAAATATAAAATTAATATTTAACATTAAATATATAATTTTGACACTTTTACATTTAATATATATAAAATATCCAATAAAGCTCATTTGTATGAATAAAATCATAGATTTTAGTAAATATTTTATATTTTTTAGAATACATAATTTATTTTTTCAATAAATTGATGAACAATTTAACTAATAATTTATATTTGGTAAGTTCGTTTAGGGCTTGATTAGGCTCGAATATGATCACGAGCCATCACTATATTCGATAAATTAAGCTCGAGCTCGGCTCGATAATAAACGAACCAAACTCAAACTCTCAGGTATTCGGCTCGGTTCGGTTCGATTACAGCCCTAGTTAAAATGTAATACGAATAATCGAGAAAAAAAATCTAATATTGGGCTCATTGGACCTGATATGAATTATATCAGATCCACGTTGGGTCTGATATAAAATCATATCAAGCCCAACGTGGGCCTGATATGGTTTCATATCAAGCCCAATGTGGGCTTGATATGGAATCCATATCAGGCCCAATGACCCCAATGTATGATTTTTTTTCTCAATTCTCCGTTATTATATTTTGACACTTTGAAGAAGTTGAAATAAACAATAAATAACATATTTGAGCTTCTTATAATCTCATGAATCAACGGAAACTAAAATTTTTCGAGAAAAGAAATTTAATATTGAGTTCATTGGACCTGATATGAATTATATCAGGCCAACGTGGGCCTGATATGATTTTTTAGTTTAATTTAATGAAAAATATTTTAATTAATTTAAATATTAATATTCAGATCTAAATATAAAAATTACGTAAGTTTCAACTCATTTTAATCATTTGATGATAAAATTTTATTTCATTTTGTTTTCTTTTTAATTTTTAAAATTTATTTTCTAAAAAAAAATTCGAGTCAAAATGAAAAAGTAGAGAACTTTAAGAACAATGCAAAAATAGCATCGGTGGATTGATCCGCCACTAGACGAAGCTGGTCGGAGATCTTCTGTAACACCAATTAGTCGACGAATAGCTTTCATATTAGGATCCATCTAAAAGAGAGCAGAAATAGAAGAGGAAAGAGAAAAAAATTAATGAAAAAAGGGAGGAATGAGAAAGAAGAGAAAAATAAAAAGATAAGTTGCGTGCATAAGAGAGAGAATAAAAAAAATAATTGCATGCATATAAGTTAGATTTGACAGAAAAGTAAAATGGAAAGAATATTGAAAAGATATATGTTTTGATAAAAATCAAAATAGCTTACGCCTTTTGATTAATTCGAAAGTTATATGCACCCCTTGATAAAATGCCCAAAAATATTGGCCTTCTCAGAATCAACGGAGAGTTAAATAAATAAGAACTTCACATTCACAAAAGTGTTCCTTATTTTAAAGAGAACTTGCCTGTCAAAAATTATCTCTGAATTCTTTTCATCATATAAATCAATCCGAAAAGATAAGAAATTAGTAGAACTCGTTTGCGACAATCTTTATATCATAGTTTAGCAGACAACAAGATAATTTTGATCCATTCGATGGATCACAAGATAAAAAATGAAAATAAAAATAAAATTTGAAGGGGAAAAATGGTGCTGCTGCCTCCATTTAAGTATCTAAATCTCAAACAGCTCAGTTTGAGATAAAAATTGTCGAACCGAAAGTGTAGCTTAAATCTCACAATTGAGTGTCTTCGTCTTATGCTTCCTTCTCGTCGATTAAGATCTTCTTGCAAGCCTCATAGCACATGAATGAAATCCCGGCGGCCGGTACCAGCTTCATACAGCTTGGCCCCAGACCTTTGTAAAGCCCACCGATTCCCTCCTGTTCCAGTATGCTCAGAAGAGCGTGAAGCATATTCTTGTAGACCTGCCTACCTCCGACAGCTCCAACCTGCATATGCTTCCGAGCAACTTCAAGAGGAAAAGTAGCACTACTCGAAATAGCACCGGAGGCCGAACCGATCAGAAGGGTGGCGATGTTTCCTATTTCATCTTTTTTGAAGGTCTTCCTGTAAAGTTTCTTTAAGGAGTCATAAGCAAAGTAATTGGTAGCAGCATATGGCACGACTCCTATGAGGCTCGGAGTGAGACCTCTGAAGAGCTCTGCGGGACCTTCCTCTCGAACAATTTTCACAAACGCATGGAGAAGATTGTCGTAAACATCTCTCTGCACAAGAAACAGGAATTAGATGGAAGATGCAAGTGTTATACTGATACCACGATGGCTGTCACTAACCTGTATGGTTAATCTCGTCTTTAGTAGTTCTAAAGGATACGTGCACAGGGTTGAGCTGACTCCAGCAAATGCCCCAGCAACCAATGAGGGGGGAATCGGAATCTTTGGTTGTTCGCCTTCCTTGGGAGTCAAAACCTTCTTGGCTGTATCAAATGCAAATAACTGCAAAGAGATACAAAGAATGATAAGAATCAGACGATAAATAAAAATAATTAGCATGCATGAACCTGAGGAAAATGTGAAGAATAGAACAACAAGACAATTAATCATACAGCTATAAACACCGAGAATAAGAACACACGACATTACTAGGCCGGTTGCAGATGCATGAAACATTGTTTTATCAGTATTCAACGGAATTTTCACCATCTACATACCACAAACATCACTCATTCCACACCCTAATAGCGTTTCATTGATCTGCATAGAGAGAAAAACAGGCACATCCTAGCCTGTGCCCAAGAATCTATTTCCATGTACACGAAGGTTATATTTGCTCGTTGTTGCTAAAAAGCCTAGAAGTTAAAACCATAAGAGGTAATATTCATCTATTCACCTATGAAACAACATGCAGATGCGATAATACCAATTTTTCTCTCCATCAATTGTTTTCTTAGTACATGGATAACAAAAACCTATAATATTGTACCACAACAGGCTCATCAAAATTCAAAGCATAGAATAATGGCTGTGGAAATATCTGAAAAGATTTAGGGGGCATTTGGTAGGCTTATTTTCCATTTTCATTTTCTGTAGAAAATGCGGTTTTCTGAAAAAACGTGTTTGGTTTGCATTTTCCAGCCTTGTTTTCCAGAAAAAGATATAGCGTTTTCTGAAAAACTAGAGAATAACAGAAAATCATTTTCCAGAAAATGAAAAAATATGATTTTCTGGAAAATAAAAATAGAAAATTGANATCAACCATGGATGCCCACAAGGTGGTTCTCGGGAAGGCTTGTAAAACATACCTGACGATGTCCCGGTTCTCGATCTTCTCTCCAATCACATGGAGTTCATTGATCACTTCTTTTACCCTTCCATGTAGCTGGCTGATGGTTTTGTTGCTCTTCATGGAAAGGGATTGCAGTTGGGCCACCAACAAGTCCTTCTTGGCTCATCTGGACTCGTTTGACCCCTCGTTCAACTCCACCAACTTGTCCCACAGTTCATTGGCGCTCTTGAATGGCCCCACCTTGTTCGGTTGCTCCTTTGAGAGCCCGCATTGCAATGTGGTGGTGGCCTTGGCATTTGATTGCGCCCTCTTCATCACCTCCTTCGACCATGATCTCATCGGTGTTGGGTCTCCTCTTTCATCGACGGGCGCCTCGAAGCCATCTGCAACACTGATCCAATTTTCAATATCATTCATGAGGTAGTATTGCATCCTACCATTCCAATAGGCGAAGTCGTTCCCGTCGAAGAAGGGTGGTCGTGCGGTGGAGTATCCCTCTTGAAACGTCATCACAATTGTTCCGGTTGATGATTAGTTCTTCCGAAACGCACCGGCTCTGATACCAACTGAAGGATCATTTCAAGCGTGCATAGGGGGGTGAATGCACTCTTTTTCGGATCTTGGATCTCTACAGAATTGTTAGCGCAGCGGAAATAAAATGAAAAGGAATTAAAACAATGCTAACACTTATCGTTTACTTGGTATCCACCCAGATGGGTGACTAGTCCAAGGATCCACACCTCGAGCACCACTTTTCACTATCGAAAAGTCTCCTTGAGGTGGAGAAACCTTTACAACAAGATCTTCCTCTTTACAGATGTAGAAATACGAGAGAGGAAGGAAGAATCACTCTACAGACGAGCAGCACTTCGACACTGTACGGAACCGTACCGTGCACATACAAAAAGTGCTCCTTTTATAGGTGAACAGGACAGATTCGTAATCTATCCAGTCTGCACCAGTCGACTGCCCCTAGGGCAGTCGACTGGCCTAGCATTAATTGCTAGCCAACGGCTAGTTTCGGGGTATACCAGTTGACTGCCCAAATGCCAGTCGACTGGTTCGAGGCCGCAAACTTTCTGTAGGTTTTGGCAGTCGACTGCCCCAAGGCCAGTCGACTGCCCTGCTTCACAGCTCAGCTCCAACCACTCCGGACCTTCTCCTTCGCGTGTTCCTTTAGGTCTGCTCCCTTGGCTCGCCCCTTGAAGTCCTCTTCCTCTGGCTATCGTCCCTCGGATGTGCACGCAAGCCTTCCCTTGGCTTGCGCACGCAAGCCTTTTCCTTCGCGTGTGCCTCCATGCCACCCTTCACGTGTGCCCTTGAAGTCCACTTCCTCGCTTGCCCTTGGAGCTCTCCTCCCTCGGCTCTCGTCCCTCGGATATGTCCACCATGTGTGATTCTCCAAGTCCTGCAAACTCAATCACACACATTAAATACAACATAACACTCTAACTTTAAACATATTCACACACACACACATCAAAATCATGATCTTCCAATCATTTAAGGGCTGATTGCCTCAACATAGTCCTAGCAGCTTCTTGTAGGGCTCTGTTTCTCCTCTCAACTACCCCATTTTGTTGAGGAGTCCTTGGGCATGAAAATTCATGCTTATATCCATTTTCTACACAAAATTGTGAGAAACTTGAATTTTGGAACTCCCCACCGTGGTCACTCCTAATTCGGTTAATTTTGAGATGTTTTTCATTTTCTACCCTTTTACTGAATCCTATAAAAAATTCTAAGGTATCGTCCTTATGTTTCATAAAGAAAACCCATGTAGACCTAGAAAAATCATCTACAATGACTAAACAATATTTACTCCCTACTAGTGAGGGAGTACTATGGCAATCAAACAAGTCAATGTGTAAAAGCTCTAATGGTAATGTAGTAGTGGTTAGGGTTTTACCTTTGTGTGATGATTTTGATTGCTTACCCTCTTGGCCATGCATCACACAATTTGGTCTTCTCATACTTGATCATAGGTAGCCCCTTCACCAACTCTTCCTTGGCCACTCTTACAATGCTTCTCATATTGACATGTCCAAGCCTCCGGTGTCACAACCATCCTTCTTCTTCTTTAGACATGAAACACTTAGCCAAATTGTTAGTAGCATAAGCAAGATCAAGATAACACAAGTTAGCCTCCCTATACCCTTCTAGTATGACATTATCAGATTCATTTTGTTTTATTAGGCACTTCCTAGCATGGAATTCAACCCTATAGCCCGCATCACATAACTGACATACACTAAGTAAATTAAACTTCATGTCTTTAATTAAAAGTACCTTATGGATGGAGATTGTAGGAGATACCTCAATGGTGCCCCTACCAATTATTTTCAATTTTCTACTATTTCCAAAGGAGACCGTCCCTTCTCTTAGGTAGCTAATAGTAGTGAACTTGCTCACATCTCCAGTCATATGTCTTGAGCACCCACTATCTACTATCCACATGGTTGAGGCCTCCTTCACCTTCACTTATACAACATGGTGTTGATGTAGTCTGGCCCGGTTGTTATTTTGGTGTTGACAACGATTTAAGTTTGGTTGAATGAATTCGGGTAAAATCCAGGTGGATCGGGAGATCGCACGCTGGCATTGGAAAAAACCTAGTGGGACTAGGCACACCTAGTAGGACTAGGTGAAGTGGAAAAAACCTAGTGGGACTAGGCATACCTAGTGGGACTAGGTGCAAACCCTGGCTTGGGAAGCCAGGTCCTAGCTTGAGAAGCTAGGTTGGATGAAACCCTGGCTTGGAGGGCCAGGTCCTAGCTTGGAGAGCTAGGTTGGATGAAACCCTGGCTTGGAGGGCCAGGTCCTAGCTTGGAGAGCTAGGTTGGATGAAACCCTGGCTTGGAGGGTCAGGTCCTAGCTTGGGAAGCTAGGTTTGATGAAATTTTGGTGAGTGAAGCCAGGTCTTAGCTTGGGAAGCTAGGTTGAAGTCCCGGTGAGTGAAACTGGGCATGGAGTCTTGGTCCAGGGGACTGAGCACGAGTCAGAGAAGGCTGGGAGCCCGTTCTCTTGACTTAGAGTGGACTTGACCTTACCTGGATCGGTCTAGTGACCGATCAGGGAAGTTGGCACGGTGTTCCCTCGTGGATCGGTCTGGTGACCGATCCAACTATGTCTGATCGGTTTGGTGATCGATCAGGGAGCATATAGTGACTTTGTGAGGCTACTGCTCGTCTCCTGATCAGTCCGGTGACCGATCAGGGAGACTATTCAGATCGTTCTGGTGAACGATCAATTATCGCGAGCTTCTCACTACAATCGATCAGGCTGGAGCCTGATCGGTCAGGAGGTGCTCTGATCGTTCCCCAGACCGATCAGGCCACATCCTGATCGGTTTGGTGACCGATCAGTGAGGTTTGGCTGCGAACACTGGGAATCCCAGAAATGCTATGGATCGGTCCGGTGACCGATCCACGATCTGTGATCGGTCAGGGTGATCGATCACCAGAAGGTCGCGATTTCTGGCTTCTCACTGTGGACTGATCAGGCTGGAGCCTGATCGGACTGAGCCTATCCTGATCGATCTGGTGACCGATCAGGGATTACTCTGATCAGTCCGGTGACCGATCAGTAGCTGACAACTTTAATTCAAATGCGCTGTCAGACTTCTGATCGCGTTTTGATTCGCTCTGATTTCATTCTGATAGCTCTGATTTCCTCTGATTCATGTTTGATTTCATTTGCTAAGCTGCTGTTAAGTGTGCAAGTGAAAGGTTTGATTTCAAATGGTGAAGGAGGGTCAACAGGGAGCTTTCGATGCCATAGGTTGGACGTTTTCCTCTTCTCAGGTTTCAACGGACGACTGCGCCTCTGGGATGTTGACTAGGGCTCGGCTGAGGGGAGCTCAGGGAGTCCAGGAGTGGTCAGCTAGCTGGGCAGTTGTAGTTGAGCAGCTGGTGAGCTGCAGTGGAGCGTTTGGTGACTGGCGATGTGAGCTGCAGAGGCCAGATGCTTAAAAGTCCTGCGAAGTGGAGAACTCAAGAGACACTTCTTTGGCTACAACACTTGAGCGACAACTGTGATCATTCTTTGGCAATCTGTGAATCTTGAAGCTTGAAGCTTGAGCAAATACTCTGATACTTGAGCACCTGGAAGAGACAAGGAGCTTGGCGAATCCATCAGCAAGCAGACACGAAGAGCTGGGAGTTAGTTCTTGAGTGAGGTTTGTGCTGGGTGGAGCTTGGTGTAGAGCTCTTGTGTTCTTTCGTTCCTAATTCTCAGTAAGCCTCCTTGTTTCATTGTTCTTAAATTCATATCTTTGTTGAAACTGCTATGGAGAGGTTTCTCCACCGAGAAGGAGGTTGCATTCTATCCGGATTTCCGGGGCTTGATCTGCCGACGATCAAGGGATCACCCACCTTACGGGCACGTCAAGGAGTAGGGGCAAGATATCCCCGAACCTTGTAAATCCTCCTTGTTGTCTGCTTAGGTTTAGTCTTTGTTTCTCTGTTTTGTATTTCTTCCGCTGCTACGACTAACCTTGAAGTGCAGAAAGTTCAAAAGTGCAAGTAATTTGTGTCTGGCTACATTCACCCCCCTCTCTAGCCATCCAAGGACCAACAAGTGGTATCAGAGCTTGGGGCTCTGTTCAAGCGGCTTAACATCGGAGAACTAACAAAGATGGCCATGGGAAGAGAAGGGTTTAGCACTAGCCGACCTCCATTCCTCGACGGCACTGATTTTCAATATTGGATGTCAAGGATGGAGAATTACCTCAAGATGAACATCTCCATGTGGTTCACTGTCAAGGAGGGGGTTTCCCCTCTAAAGGATAATGAAGAAAAAGAGCTCGAGTTCTCAAGGTGGTCGGCTGAGCAAGTCCGGAAGGGAGAAGCCGATGCTAAAGTCGTGGTCACCTTGCAATGCGGGATGACCAAGGAGGAGTTGATCAAGGTGGAGTCTTTCACAAGTGCTAAAGACCTTTGGAACAAAGTGATTGAGCTCCATGAAGGAACTCAAGACACCCAGACAGCCAAGAAGGACCTCCTTCTCAGCCAACTCCAAAATCTGTCCATGGAAGAGGATGAAACTGTAAGTATACTTCATGGTCGGTTTAAAGAGATACTCAACGGTCTCCACTCCATTAATGAAAATGTCGAGAACCGAGACCTTATAAGGTATGTTCTTAAAGCTTTTCATAGGAGTGCCTTGTGGTCATCCATGGTGGATGCCTACAAGGTCTCCAAGGACCTTTCAATTATTAAGTTAGAAGATCTATTTTGTGAAATGGAATTATATGAGATCTCTAACCTAAGCCCAAAGGAGAAAGGGTTTGCTTGTGTGGTAGGTAACAACAAGAAGAAGAAGAAGGAAAAGGAGGAGGAGGAAAGTTACTGTCACATGACCTTCATGGCAAGAGAGGACTCGAGAGAAGAAAGTGATAACGAATCAAGGAGCTCCTCAACCGCGCCTTTATCATCTTCAGATGATGAAGAGGTAATTTCTCCGGAGTTGGATAAGTGCTATAGGACAATTGCATGCTTAACGAGTTTGCTCAAGAAATCTAAGGCCAAAGTTAAATCTTTAAAATTAGAAGTAGGAAAATTGAAAACCTTTAAGGATGAGGTAATTGATGTTATGCATGATGAGTCCCTTGAAAATGAAAATAAGACTTTGAGGAGTGAAATTGAAAATCTCAAGACTATTCTTGAGAAATTTTCAACAAGCTCCAAAACCCTAGACATGATACTAAATTCCCAAAGGGCGGTTTATAATAAGGCCGGTATAGGTTACCGACCTAAGGAACCAACCTTTTTATCATTAATGTCAAGAACCCATTTTAGATCATCAAATGATTCTAGGGTTCAAAAAGGCAAAAAGAAAATGACTAAGGATGGTGCCTAAGTCCTTCATTGTTGATGCATTAGGTCCCAAAATTTGGGTACCTAAAACCTCTATCTTTAGAATTATATAGCTTTGATTGAGGGGGAGCATCTATCAACATGGGTGGTTGATATTTGGTGCTCCAAACATATAGTCATTCCTAATTAGGAATGTGCTTACCATTCCCTCAAATTTACATGGATGGTTTAGATTAACACATGACTTGCTCTTGCCATGGATTGCTTAGGAAAATTGGTTTTATTGTTGCAATTCATGTTTTACTGCAATTTATGGTTTATGAAATGCCTTATCTCAAGTCTAAGGAGTCTATCTTCTTATATGTGTCATAGAACATGAATGCATACTAAAGAACAAGTATGAACACATTAATTAGTATCGACTCAAAGATCACTATGAAAATTTCATCATACATCATTAGACAAAGAACATGAACTTAAGTTCTATGACTTAGTTACTCAAACCTGATATTTTTCATATACCTAATACTAAGTGGATTATCAAGTTTGGGTTATCATATGCCTAATACTTAGTTGTTCAGGACCTAAGAGTAACTTGGATTATCAAGATTGTTTGGAATAAACATGATCATACTTGGAACATTTTGATTCACACCTGATCATTCCAAGAACATACTTGAAACATAATTGATTATTAATTGAAATTGACACAAACCTGTTTTTGGTATTTTTTTTAATCCATAGAAATTCTTGAATCTTGATATGAAATAAAGTTTAGTTAAGGAAACAAATCATATTGCTTAAGGGAAATGATTTTTTAGAAACAAATGGATCAAATCTGATTGTATTAGGGTTTAGGGTTGAAATAAATCGATTTCTGAAACTGATCAGTTTCAAAAAACTTTCTGTGTCGAACCAGATCGGTCCACCGACCGATCAGGACTCACCCTGATCGATCACCAGACCGATCAGGGATCCCTCCGATCGGTCCAGTGATCGATCAGATCAATTCAGATCAGGGAGTTCCCTGATTAGGTCAAAAATTCTTGAGTCCTATCCCCCTTCATCGAAGTGTATCAGTTTAATGATCATACTACCAACAAATCTGATACAAACCGATTACGATTGGAACATGCTTACCATACTTAGAACAAAACCTAATATTGATTCAATACAAACCCATGTTGGAATTTTCAATATTCATAAGAAAGGGTTGTTTGAATCATGACTCTTGTTCCTTGATCATGTTTCAGAAATTTTTTCTGAAATATCATATAGAGTCTACCCCCAGTTATGAAAGTTCAATTGTTAATGCAGTCTGATCTAGAACGAATCAGAATTACAGAAATTTTTCTGAAAATTGATCGTTCATAGATAAATCAAAAATTTTTCTATATCAATCATCAGTCTGATGAAGCTGCATTACTACTGGTCATATGAAACATATACATGGTTGACCATGATATTATTCTGTATATGTTTTCATATGCAATTCAAAAATTTACCTTTGATTATTTTGGGTTTGGAGAGAGACCCATGATTAAGGGGGAGTTATGTTGAAACTTAATAACCATACCCTTTTCGATGTTTGACAAAGGGGGAGAGAATGGTTGATTAAGTTTAGGGCTGTGATTGTGTACGATAATTGAATGGACTTCAATTGATCAATAATACCTAAACTTAAATCGGATTGTCAAACAAAAAAAAAAGGGAGAGATTGTTGATACAGTCTGGCCCGGTTGTTGTTTTGGTGTTGACAACGATTTAAGTTTGGTTGAATGAATTCAGGTAAAGTCCAGGTGGATCGGGAGATCACACGCTGACATTGGAAAAGACTTAGTGGGACTAGGCACACCTAGTGGGACTAGGTGAAGTGGAAAAGACCTAGTTGGACTAGGCATACATAGTGGAACTAGGTGGAAACCCTAGCTTGGGAAGGCAGGTCCTAGCTTGAAAAGCTAGGTTGGATGAAACCCTGGCTTGGAGGGCCAGGTCCTAGCTTGGGAAGCTAGGTTTGATGAAATCCTGGTGAGTGAAGCCATGTCCTTGCTTGGGAAGCTAGGTTGAAGTCCCGGTGAGTGAAACTGGGCATGGAGTCTTGGTCCAGGGGACTGAGCACGAGTCAGAGAAGGCTGGGAGCCCGTTCTCTTGACTTAGAGTGGACTTGACCTTACCTGGATCGGTCTAGTGACCGATCAGGGAAGTTGGCACGGTGTTCCCTCGTGGATCGGTTTGGTGACCGATCCAACTATGTCTGATCGGTCTGGTGACCGATCAGGGAGCATACAGTGACTTTGTGAGGCTACTGATCATCTCCTGATCGGCCCGGTGACCGATCAGGGAGACTATTCAGATCGTTCTGGTGAATGATCAATTGTCGCGAGCTTCTCACTACAACCAATCAGGCTGGAGCCTGATCGGTCAGGAGGTGCTCTGATCGGTCCCCAGACCGATCAGGCCACATCCTGATCGGTCTGGTGACTGATCGGTGAGGTTTCGCTACGAAAGTTGTGAATCCCAACAATGCTATGGATCGGTCCGGTGACCGATCCACGATCTGTGATCGGTCAGGGTGCACGATCTGTGATCGGTCAGGTTGACCGATCACCAGAAGGTCGCGATTTCTGGCTTCTCACTGTGGACCGATCAGGCTGGAGCCTGATCGGATTGAGCCTATCCTGATCGGTCTGGTGACCGATCAGGGATTACTCTGATCGGTCTGGTGACCGATCAGTAGCTGGCAGCTTTAATTCAAATGTGCTGTCAGACTTCTGATCGCATTTTCGCTCTGATTTCATTCTGATAACTCTGATTTCCTCTGATTCACGTTTGATTTCATTTGCTAAGCTGCTGTTAAGTGTGCAGATGACAGGTTTGATTTCAAATGGTGAAGGAGGGTCAACAGGGAGCTTTCGATGCCACAGGTTTGACGTTTTCCTCTTCTCAGGTTTCAACGGACGACTGCGCCACTGGGATGCTGACTAGGGCTCGGCTGAGGGGAGCTCAGGGAGTCTAGGAGTGGTCAGCTAGCTGGACAGTTGCAGTTGAGCAGCTAGTGAGCTGCAGTGGAGCGTCTGGTGACTGGCGATGTGAGCTGCAGAGGCCAGATGCTTAAAAGTCCTGCGAAGTGGAGAACTCAAGAGATACTTCTTTGGCTACAACACTTGAGCGACAACTGTGATCATTCTTTGGCTATCTGTGAATCTTGAAGCTTGAAGCTTGAGCAAATACTCTGATACTTGAGCACCTGGAAGAGACAAGGAGCTTGGCGAGTCCATTAGCAAGCAGACATGAAGAGCTGGGAGTTAGTTCTTGCGTGAGGTTTGTGCTGGGTGGAGATTGGTGTAGAGCTCTTGTGTTCTTTCGTTCCTAGTGCTCAGTAAGCCTCCTTGTTTCATTGTTCTTAAATTCATATCTTTGTTGAAACTGCTGTGGAGAGGTTTCTCCACCGAGAAGGAGGTTGCATTCTATTCGGATTTCCGGGGCTTGATCTGCCGACGATCAAGGGATCGCCCACCTTACGGGCACGCCAAGGAGTAGGGGCAAGTTATCCCCAAACCTTGTAAATCCTCCTTGTTAGCATTTGTGATTGTCTGCTTAGGTTTAGTCTTTGTTTCTCTGTTTTGTATTTCTTCCGCTGCTGCGACTAACCTTGAAGTGCAGAAAGTTCAAAAGTGCAAGTAATTTTTGTCTGGCTACATTCACCCTCCCTCCCTCTCTAGCCATCCAAGGACCAACACATGAAAAACATACTCTTTTGGTACCCAGATTTTTAATCCACAAGCATCATTTAAAAATTTCTTAGGTACTCATGTCCTCTTGATGTTTCCCTTAGTCCCTAGTCTCCTAGATGCACCAATCCTACCCATGAGTGAGACAAAGGTCACTTCCTTGGTCGTTGGCCTATATCCTAATCCAGCCTTTTTATAAACAGCCCTTTGACTATTAATTATCATATCTAAGTTGCTAGAGCCTACTTGAAATTTCCTAAGTGCCTTTGTGAGGTCCTCTACCTTTTTCTTTAGTTCCCTATTTTCAATTTCAAAACATGAATCATGTGATATAAGAGAATAAGCATGCAAGTCTTCCTTAAACTTTGTAGATTCTACTCTAAGCATGACAATTTCATCTTTTAAGTCCTTAATCTTACTTCTAGCTTTAGCTAAATCCATGTTGGTGCTAGAAATAATTTTAACTAAAGTGGAGGAGGGTAAGCTGTATACCTCACTTACCGATGCTTCTGAATCGGATGATGATGATGAGGCGCTTTCATCTTCACTGCTCGAGCTTCTTTCATCATCTGATGACTCTGAGTGGTCCACTACCATGAGAGAAAAGTGGGACACTTGCTCCTCTTCTTCCTCCGAGGATGAAGGATCATCCCAAGTCGCCTTGAGGTTGATGTCACTCTTCTCCTTTCCCTTTGACCTCTTCTTGTCGCCTTTCTTCTTCTCCTCCTTCTTTTCATCTCTTCTCTTTAGTTGAGGGCACTCGTTCTTCATGTGTTCTTCTTGGTGGCAGTTGTAGCAGATGATGTCCTTTGCCTTACCCTTGGCTTTGGACCCTTTCCTAGCATAAGACTTGTCAGAAAAACTTTTGAAAGCCCTACGCATTTTTCTTACCATGAAAGTCTCTTGGTCGCTATCCATAGAGGCACTGGACTCCTTTGAGTCGGATGAGGAGGAGTAGACCACCTTCTTCTTCTCCTTCCTTTTCTTCTTTTCCTTTTCTGCAATAAAAGTTATACCTTTCTCTTTGGCTGAAATATTAGCTTGCTCGTGCAGTTCAAATTCACAAAATAGATCATCTAGTTTTACTATTGATAAATCCCTTGATACTTTGTAGGCATCAACCATTGATGCCCACAAAGTTGTTCTTGGGAAAGACTGTAGGACGTACCTGACGAGATCCCGGTTTTCAATCTTTTCTCCAATCACATGGAGTTCGTTGATGATCTCCTTCACCCTTCCATGCAGCTGGCTGATAGTTTCGTTGCTCTTCATGGACAGGGATTGGAGTTGGGCAACGAGCAAGTCCTTCTTTGCCCTTCTGGACTCGTTGGATCCTTCATTCAGTTCAACCAGTTTGTCCCACAACTCTTTGGTGCTCTTGAATGACCCCACCTTGTTGAGTTGCTCCTTTGAGAGCCCGCACTGAAGTGTGGTAGTGGCCTTGGCATTTGACTGCGCCCTCTTCATGACATCCTTTGACCACGATCTCATTGGTGTCGGCTCTCCTCTTTCATCGACGGGTGCATCGAATCCATCTACAATACTAATCAAGTTTTCTATGTCATTCATAATATAGTATTGCATTCTACCTTTCCGGTACGCGAAGTCGTTCCCGTTGAAGAAGGGTGGCCGTGCAGTGTTGTATCCCTCTTGAAACGCCATTTACTTTGCTCCGGTCGACGGTGAGTTCTTCCGAAACGAACCGGTTCTGATACCAATTGATAGATCGAAGACGTTGCTAGAGGGTGGGGGGGGTGAATAACACTTTTTCGTTGAATTCTCTACACAGAAGTTAGCGCAATACAAACAATAATATGCAAAGACCAAGAGAGAGAAATACTAACACCGGAATTTACTTGGTATCCACCCAAATGGGTGACTAATCCAAGGCTCCACGCGCGTACTCCACCTCCACTATGAAAAACCTCATTCAGGTGGAGAAACCTTTACAAAGGTATTGTCTTCCTCTTTACAGAATATAATGATTAGAGAGAGAGGAAGATCTGAAGACTCTATGCACGAACAACACTTCGTTATAGTACGAAATCGTACTGTTCACGTGCGAAAAAGTCCTCCTTTTATAAGAGAACATGACAACCTCGCAGGCTGTCCAGACCCGCACTAGTCGACTGCCCCTGAGGCATTTGACTGGTCTAGCATTAATTGCTAGCCAACGGCTAGTTTTTGGGGGGTCACCAGTCGACTGCCCCTTGGCCAGTCGACTGGTAGAAGGCTGAAAACCTTCTGTGAGTTTTGGCAGTCGATTGTCCTCTCGCCAATCGACTGCCCACTCACTTACAGCCACTCTTAACACTCTCCTTCACATGTGCCTTCAGGTTAACTCCCTTGGCTCGCCCCTTGAAGTCATCTTCCTCTGGCTCTCGTCCCTTGGATACGCACACAAGCCTTCCCTTGGCTTGCCTCCATGCCACCTTTCACGTGTGCCCTTGAAGTCCACTTCTCGGCTTAGCCTTGGAGTCCTCCTCCCTCGGCTCTCGTCCCTCAAATGTGTTCTCGATGTGTGATTCTCCAAGTCCTGCAAACTCAATCACACATATATCAAATACAACATAACACCCTAACCTTAAACTTATTGGCAAACACATCAAACTATGATCTTCCTGATCATTCTTGGGTCGATTGCCTCAACAGGAAGAATCACCCTAACAGAGGGGGGGGGGACAACAACCGAATATTCTCCATGACAAGAAGAAAGAGAAAAACCAGCGGCTGCAACCCCTCCCCTCTTGGTGGCGACGTACCCTATAGACACCTTCCTCTGCCCGAAGCTTGGAGGAAACGAGCAGCCGATGGTGAGTGGGGGACACCGCCACGAGCCGACCAGGGGTTTGGTGATCAGCAGGATGAGTCATCTCCTCCATGCCCCCTGGTGGACCACATAAGGTCTTTTCTGGACTCCTCAGATAACCCGGGAGTCCCACATCCTTCAGGATCTTCAGAGGGACCCTGGACATCATCTCCGCCATGCTCCCTGGCAAAGGTTTTGACACAAAGGCCTCTACCTCTGTCAGGTCCCTCAGCAAAAATACTACCTCACCTCCGGTGGCAGGCATAGTGGACACTAACGAAGGGGAAGGGAAAAGCGGGTGATGGCGTCCTGCTATCAAAGAAGCAAGCCGATAGGAGGGACGAAGAGGACGGTGCCCTCTCCCCCTATTATGCTGATAGCTGCTGCTTCGTGCAGTTAATGCAGGGAGGATGCAATAAAGCCAGCAGACGCCGAAGCATTGTTTCGACTGGCGTGCCCATACGACGCCTAGGAACTCGCAACTCTTAATGAGTCTAATCAATGAGATCACGAATAATACGGAGGTGACGGTTCGGAAACCATCCGCGCTCTCCAGCACGACAGACCGGCGAGGACTCGTTGCAAACATAAATGTAGGGCATGAAGATTTGACTTATAGAATTATCAAACGGGATCCTCCACCAGAATCAACCTCGAAGACAGTTAACTGGTGGTTAGGTACACACATAAAGACAAAAGGCACATCTTGCAGGGGCGCATACACAAGGAATAAGGAAAATAATTACACTAATTCGAAATCGCTACAACAGGACTTGTCCCTCGGGCAAACATCAGGCCCCGTAATCTCGGAGCCTCGGGGGAAGACCTCTACCTAGCTCGGAGGACATTTACAATCGTGGATCAGCGTCAGAAGGCAGGAGCTGCTCCTTCTTCAGCTTATCGATGGCCCCGTGGAAGCCCTGCTGCAAGTGCTGCATTACCTGGTCGGCTATAATGATACGGAACTCATTCGACTCTAGGAACTTCGCCTTGAAGCCCATCTTGGTCTCCTTAGAGTCAGAAGCTCTGGCTGCCCTAAGAGTCAGGAGCTCGGCCTCGGCGGCCTCATAAGAACGCCTCATCCATGCCAACTCCGCCTGCTCGGACAGAGCCTCTCTGAGCCTCTCTGAGGTGGCCCGCTCATTCGATCGGGCCTGGATTAGGTCATCCTCCAGGACAGATGTGAGGGTCAGTGGCCATCAGGAGGTTAGACTCCATCTGACCCAATAACTTCTTCTCTCTCGCCTGGAGCTGATCTCTCTCCTGCGTCACTTGGAGAAGGTCCTCGATAGCTGACACAGCCTTCTCGGACGCCAGGCGTTCTCTATGCCGGGAACTCTGAAGAGCCTGCTCCTGGTCCTGCAAGAGCTTCTTCAAGTACTTGACTTCTTCATGAAGAGCCCTGCTGACGCCTGCTTACATCACTCCTGCCCGATGCTCATAATTAGCTGTAGCTTCCATCTATAAGGTTCGATGGAGTAAGGCCTCCACTTGGGGCCCAAAATACAGGCCCCGACCAACTACTACACAATCCTTAGCTGCCTGCCACCGCACCGAAAGGTTAGTAGATGGGCAAGAAAAGATCCAATGCCGTAATAATTCACACCTTCAGGAGCGGCTCTCGAAGATTGGCTAGCGGTCCAGCCGAGGCCCGCACGACTACCCCTTCAAAAGTGCTGGGTGTGTCGCCTCGCCCCTTGGACAGCGGTGAACTTGGGCGATGGGGAAGGCGTTGGACAGGAGATGCTTCAGGTTTCACACTGGAGGGGCCGGAGTCATCCCCTTCGGAACTAAAAATCCCCTCCGACAAAACCCCCTCAGTCGAAGTCTCCCTTAATTGAGGGGAAGATTGCATGGAGGCCTCCAACACTGCATCCAACCTCTCCCTTAATCGATCTAGATTCGTCCGGTATTGAGTACACAACGTCTTCTTACCCGTGGGAGAGGTGGCTGGGTCGAGGGAGCTGGTGGGAGGCACCAGGATGACTGCCTCTGGAGCGGAGGCCGGTGGAGCAGATGAAGGTTCTACTACCTCGGCAGGTAGAGCCGTTTCCTCGGGCACCGAGGGAAGAGGAGAGGAACGTGCAGAACGCAGCTTTTTCCATGAAGGGCCCAAGCCCTTGGGAGCCGCCGCTTCTGCCGACCGAAGGACCGGGCTGCCGAAGGAGTAACTGAAGGGGGGGACCCCTCGCTCACCCCTTCGGGGCGGACTGCTCTCGGAGAAGAGCCACCTCCGGGAAGAGGATCCACCACATGATCAGCCTATTGAGCCGGAGGCCCTTGGCCCCCAACCGGCGGGGATGTAACAGTAACCTCGACCCTCTCGGGTGAAGCGACCCCACGGGGCGAGACAGTAGGCCCCTCAAGGGACTCGGCGGGAGCAGGAGGAGCGTCAGAAGCGACCAGAGGAGGATTCAGCGCCTCCTTGTTGGCCTCCTCCCACTTGATGAGCCGGCTCATCACCTTGGCGAACATGACTTTCTCTGCAGACGTCAGACAGAGAGAGCATCAGTCAGAACTAATGTGCATGGAAGAAAAAAGGCGAACATACCTAGGGTGGGGCTGATCCGCATTACTTTAGGGCTAAGGCCCGCCCAATACATAAGCTCTTCGCTCTACACCAGCCCTGGGCCACTGAACTCCATACCAGAAAGTACCTCCCTAGCATGCTGGTACACCGCGCTATGGAGAATGTTCCCTAGAATAGGAGGGGGTGGCAAATCCCTTATCTAACACAGGGGACTGAAGGGCAAGGATGACAGGCGGACGTAGAAGAATTTCTCCTTCTACCCTTTATGCGAGGAGGGAAATCCTCCTAAAAACCTATGCCCCGATTGGGCTGCAAAGCTAAAAACCCCCTCTAGACCCTATCGGGATGAAGAAAGAATGAAAGAGATGAGGGGTCAGTGGAAGATCAAAAAGCTTGAAGATAATGTATGCCCCCCATCTGAGCGAAGACATTAGGAGTCATCTGGTGAAGAGGGATGTTAAAATAGGAGGCTATGTTAGTGTAGAAGGGGGGGATAGGGAAACGAACCCCTAACTCCATCTTCCCTATGAAAAAAGTCAACATGCCTGCAGGGGGTTCCACGAGTGTCTGATCCACTTAGGGGATGACCATCGCCATCTCAGCCGGGATGTCGTAGGCCTCGGTGGCCGCTTGCAAGGCCTTCGGCCTCACTCTTGAGGAGGCGGACTCATACCATTCTGCTCGATAGCCCTCTATGACCCCTAAGAAAGAAGACAAGAAGGAGACAAACTACTCACTCGTAGAAGAAGCTCTACGAGCGAGGAAGACGAAGTACACCCAGTCGTCGAATCGGAAGTGGAGGACAACGTCTGCCTTTTCCCCCCTTATACCCAGGCAACCACCTGCCTGGGCACAATGAGGAAGTGACACATGGAAAGCAAGAAATCGCCTCGCTCGGATAGTCGATTGTTGCGAGCCAGCCATACCGGCGCACGATCGTAAGGACTCATAGAGATGGCCGTTAGGACACATGGCAATAAGGTATTCGCGCGAGCACCTTGTTGCCCACAAAAAAGGGGCCACATACCTTTATTACGAGGGGATAGACGTCATTATAAGCCTTCGAGAGTCGGAGCAGTCTTTTTGAAAAAGATGAAATCACAAAAGGGGGTTTCTGGGAACGCAGGACGAAGATGATACGATCCAAGAGCCCTCCATAATTACTGCAGGAATAGTCATGAAGGTGGAGGCCCGTGAGAGCTCAGCTTCTTCATCCTGGCATTAGTCCGATCAGTTAGCTACACTTCCTTCGATCAAACTTGAAGGAAGGGACTTGTGATAGGGTTGAATGAGCCCTGACCAGAATGAGGGATGAAGAAGCTGTGGGACACAATACGCCGGATCGAGATAACCCTCCTTCCCGAGGCCCGGGACTCACCGCGAGCGACTCACTCGGGAAGGCCGGCTAGAAGATCCCTCTCAGGAATACCCCAGGAAATTAGGCCCCGAGAGCACCTCGGGAGTTATAGCACCGAATGCCCCCGAGGTCACCTCGGGAGGCGGAGTCCTTGCAATAACCAACCTCAGGTACTGGCCCCCCCTCTCGGTACGGATAAGCATTCCGGCCAGAAGGGGTCCACACGACCCTCAAAAGTCGCAATAGATGGATGCGTGATAACGACGCAGACCGTTTCAAAGGATATCTCGCTACCGCTGAAATAGTGGGGTGTGGCTTACATATCGGAGACATGGCACCGATCGAGGGGCACGTCTAGTCTGTCGACATCATTATAAAAGGTAGTTCAACCCCTCCGGTAAGGGGGTTATGCTCTCTCAACTCTAGATATTTTTCTTTACTTTCCGCAACCTTTTCTTCTCGACGGACACTGACTTGAGCGTCAGAGTGGACTCCGCCGGACCCCTACCGACGTGTCCCCTAATGCTCGTGTTAACCTCACAGGAGCCTAAGTTCCTCCCCACCTCATCAACTACCACAAGGGGCAAAGCTTCGGTGCCTGGCCATCGTCGTCGACTCTTTCTGGAACACACATGTTTATCGATACCTAGTATTTTTGCATGCCTAGTAGGTTATTAATATATCATGATTTATGTTTTAGAGTAGTGCATATCATTTGAGGTTATTTGATGTGTGTTAGTGTCATGCGCCATCTTTGCATTATTGCATAACTGACAATCTCTGGGCTCCCTTGTGGTTGAGACAGGTCGTCAGTTATATCAGGATCTGCACACACTACCACTCATGGGTTAGTGGTACTATCAGGAGGGTGTGTGCAGTTGCCCTGTTAAGGCTCCGCTCGGCCGCTCACGGGTAGTCGTTCCGCAACATGGAAGCAGAAAGGATCCCTCCTCTTTCCCGTGATATGAGGAGATGAGAGTGGTGCTCCCTCATATGATTTAGGGTAGGACAGGTGTGACCTCCGCCATCATCCTGTCCACTCAGTCACTCAGGAGCAGTGATGATAGAGTAGTACAATTATCATAGCCCTACCCACTCGACCTCACCCATGATCGGTGACGATGGTTGACTGGTATCAAGGGTGACCATATCATTGCATCATGTGCACGATTGCATAATTTGCATTGTTTGTGTTTGATGCATTTGTTTGAGCTATGCTTACTGCATTTGAATGACATACACATACAGGAGGGATTTAATTGTTTATGGTCTGGCGACCATTCAGGTTCGGAGATGTGTGATCATCATACCCCGCAGGTGAATTTTGATATGGGTATATGTTGCATGTAGTGTACCGATTATATATTCTGGTTTTCCCTATTGAGACTGTATCTGTTTGCTTCTATGCTGTTATTGTATAACCTTTTTACCGCCATATATATTTATCTGGTTATATATCGACGGAGTCTCCCTGGACTTATAATCGTTTGCTTATTTTTTCTTTTCAGGATGATGCCGCCAGGATATCCCAGTAGCCAACCCCAGTTCCGTTGATATCATAGTGTCTTTATTCATATTTTCTTTTGGTTATAATTGGGATGTATTTCTCAGTTTATATATGTTGGTAGATGTGTCACCCATTGTTATGGTACTTTTATGTATTTTGCATCGTCGGTCTGCCCAGAGGGTATTTTGGAGCTTGCTTTTACAGTATAGGCAATGGTTGACTTTTGATAGTATTGATAGTTGTTTTTCCTTTATTTATGATATAGTTTAATCATATATATTTGTAGAGGCCGTGGAGGCCATTTTGTGTATGTATTGGTTTGAGATTGTCCGTCGTACAGGGGAGGTGCTGTCCGATTTTCGTCGGACATAAAAACCCTCGGGGGCGTGACACAAATTGACTGGTTTTCACCCGTCATCAATCGAATAATGATCCCAGAGTTGTGCACAGAATCGTCTGAAGTCAATTGGGCAGATCGATTGGAACACTAGTTGATTGCCATAAATATCAATCGACTGATGAACTTGGGATCGTGCACAGAAGGCTTCCAAGTCGATTGGACTGTTTGATTGGTTATCATCAATCGATTGTCATAAAAGCCAATCGACTAGTGTTCAAGGGTTTGGATACAAAAAGGTCATGAAATTAATTGGGTCATTCGATTAGACTTTAATAGTCAATTGTTATAGGAAACAATCAACTGTTGAGCCCAAAGTCGTGCACAAAACTATCTGAACAAGTCGATCGTCTTGAGGACCAATCGATTGCTAAACCTAGAGTCGGATATAGAAGATCGCGGAATTGATTGGTTAATTCTACTGATCTTCACCGGTCGATTGCCAGAATGGTCAATCGATTGCTATCTGTTGGGTTGTCCATAGAAGATGTTCAAGTTGATTTGGTGGGATGATGGTAATTAGTCAGTTGGTGTAAGATGCCAATTGATTGGTGTGGATAAACTCGTTCCGTAGAAGGTCTTCAAGTCGACTTGGTAGGATTGACTGATGTAGTTGGTTGTTGTAATGTAAAATATGGTTAAAATAATAATAATAATAATATCATAAATAAAATGTTAAAAATGAAAAGAATCTTATAGAAAATTTTGAAATTTTTTTTCTGAAATTTATAGAAATATTTAGGCCGATAAATAGGCATAAGATGAGTAATTTCGAATTAATTGAAGAAAATTTATTTTTCAAATATTATTATTATTACTATTATATATATATATATATATATATATATAGAATAATGATTGGGAGAGTGAAAACTATGGTGAATGACGTGGCACCTTGCATGCACAATCTCCGACGGGTTCACCGTGCCCTCCAAGGTATAGTTTGATTCGGGGCGGCGACCGAAGGCCGCCGATGGTGTCCAAGCAATAATCGGATGTGTGTATGTAAAGTGTCACGTCATGCCACATCATTCACTATGATTTTCACTCTCCCATTTTCACTCTCTCATATATATATATATTCCCCGAACCCCCACCTTCGCCCTCTCCTTCTTCCTCCCCTCTTTGCGCATGCGATGGAAGCCGAAGCGCCGCCTCCTCGCCGTCGCGCAAGCCGAAGTCACAGGCAATCCATAGCCTCCGCTGTGAACCCTACTCTGCGCCGCAGACCCTCTTCTTCTCCCTCTAGCGAACCATCCTCACGCATCCCACTCGATCTCTCGGGCTGCCCGACACTGCTGATCCGATCGATCGCTAGAGCCACTTGCCCTATCTCTCTCACGTCGCTCCCCTTCGACGCAATTGATCGTCGGTCGCTCCTTGATCGCCACTCTCCTTCTCCACTTGGCTGGCGCCGCCCTCATTGCCAGTGGAGTCACGGCTCTACAGTGAGCGTTGTGTGGTGGCTGGAGTGGGGTGACCATTTGCTAATGTCGGCAGTGGGAAGGTCTTGGATTTCCAGCGAGGGGTAGGGTACCGAGCTCTCAAGGATAGATCGTAGGTGGGGGATTGATCAGCCAGATCCAAGCTGAGGTTGTTGTCGGCGCTATCATTAGGTAAGGATCATTTGGTGTTGTTTAATCTAAGATAATTTAACGATGCTTTGAGTGTATCAGAAGGATGAATAAGTTCTATTCAGATTTCTATTTCTTGATAGCAATGCTATTATATTGTATTCTTCTCTTGTGTTGTAGTGGTTTCCTTGACCTATTTGTGGCGAAAATAGAAACTAGTTTGGTTTATGTAGATCAGTACATGTGAACTGGAGTTCCTCCTCAGATCGAATTAACGTTGTGATGGCAATTATAGTTTTGAAGTTTCTATTTCAGATTTGGTTTTGTGTCTTGGATCTTTGTTCTAGACGATGCTATGATATTACGAGCTAGATCAGTGTGGTTAGAGCTCTGAACATGTTGTAGTTTGATAGTCCTATTGTTGTAGTTGAGATTGGGTTGGAAGTTTGACTTTGGTATGAGCGGTTTGGTATTTTCGGATTTCGTTATAGATCTTGGAATTAATTCTATGTGGCATGGATTTTTGTAGAATAGCTTTTGTTCCTATGAGGCACCCTATCGTGAGCTCCTGGTGGTGTTTGTATGAGTTCTGTTTTAGGGGTTAGACTTGTAGCTTAATGCTTTGACCTTGTGATAGTATATTCTATTTGGGAATTTCTCCTTGGTTAGGATTTAGAGTAGTTGATATTCTGATCAGACCTAGGCATAGTAGGGAATTGGGATTGGTGATGTTGATCTTGTGATCTTGTGAGGGTGCCGTGAACTATAGGTCAGGCTTTGGTAAAACCTGACTTGGATCACACTATTTGGATACCTATTCTAGCAAGATGGGAATTAATTTAAATAGATGTGATAATTAGGGTTGAATCCTAATATAATTTAGTATGTAGTTTAGCTTATGGTCGATTGAATAAATAGCTAAATCTTGTTCTTGATATAGGATTCTGACTTAATACGAGTACTTGGACATGAGGTTTACCTGGACATTCTTCATTTAAGACGGGTACTTCTTACTTGATTCTTGTAGATTCGTTTACCTTAAATGCATGATTGTTTTATTATCTGAGTAAGTTGTTTTATCTTAAATTTATTTTCCTTATTTTTCCTGCTTGATACTTATTCTTGCTTGACCTTTGAGTAATAATTCAACATGTTCAGTTATACAGTCTCATTTCTTGGTTTCTGATCTAAAGAGTACCGCATACACGCGTGTACTCTAGAACTATCATTTGACCTATCTAGGGTTGGTTGATATTAGATAAACCCTATCTAGTAGATTAGTGTATGTTTATTTACTTTAGTATTGATCGTGCTTTGTATCGTATTGATTGCTTGGATTTGGTTTGATTGAGGTTGTGCATATTAGTGACATGCACCATAGCATTGTTTGCATGCCAACGACCACTGGCTCTCTTGTGGTCGAGAGGTATCGTCGGTCTTATTTCCTGTTGTGCCATGCTCAGTTGGAGTTGTGCGCAGATAGTTAATACTCCCCATGTGTTTGAAGTCCCCACAGGTATTTCGGGGTTTTAAAGCCACAGTATGTTATGACTTTTCATTCAGGGTCACATATATTGTGGTGTATCTGCATAGCCATAGGTTTTGGCGCTTGTATCTTATCCACTCAACCTACCCAATGTAGCGGTGGTTAGTGTGAGTACAGTGCAGGTCATCGCATCATGTGCATATTATGAATTGTGCATTTGCTTGTGTTTGTTGCATTTGTTTGAGCTATGATTGTTGTATTTGATTGATATGCATATTCGGTTATGATTTACATTTATTATATGATTTGGATTTGCTCGACAGTACTAGCAGTTTACTAAGGTATTAGGGAGATTTCTGATCTTGCCCTTACGTGTTATATGTTTTTCAGGTATGTTTATTTGTACAGATGCATTCGTGTTATGTTTTTTATTCCAAAGACTGTATATCTTTGTTTTCTATATGTTTGTTTTACCCTTTTATATACAATGCATTTATCTATTCTTATACCCATAGAATTCCATCCGAAACTCACCATCTCTCGTTCTCCTTTTTATTTCAGGTAGTCGATAGTCATGTCTTGTGCCGCCAGGAGAGGATCCAGCTGCCAGTCACTGCTTGAGTATTATTTTTATTTGTTTTTGTACTCTCATAGTATTCTTATCGTATTGATTTCGCCCTAGTTATATTTTTCATTTTGGATAGATTTTTTTTTCTCTATGGATGTGTATTTATTTACTTTCGCTGGATTTTGATTTGCCGCGCTTAGTTTATGGAGCTTTATTTATTATGTTTATTATTTGTTAGTCATATTATTCAACTGCGTGGTTGTGTTTGTGTGAATGCTGGTCGACTGTGACCGTGCTATTTTTATATGTTGAGGTGTTTATATATAAATGATTCAGATTGTCTGCCGTATAAAGGAGTTGCTGTCCAATTTTCAAGCAAGCACGGACCTTTGGGTGATTGGTGTGGTGAACAAAGACTTTCCAAATCGACTAGTGAACTTGACTATCGTGAAGCAATCAACGACTATTAATGGGCAATCGATTGGAGTGACCAATCAATTAACTTGATTGACATTAAAAAAAGAAGCCAAAACATTGATTCTACAAGGCAATCAGCAACAACCACCAACATACCTGAGTTAATATTTGGGTAGTAGGTTGTCACATGAGTGCATAGATCAATCCTTGAGAAATAATATTTTGGGGAATAAAATCCCTCCCACTCAAAGAAATGATTGGGTCATGATTTACTCTCTTCATCACATTGTGACACCATGATGGGAGATACTTGAAATGAGAAAGTCACTTTTTACCACATAGAAACACATCTCTGCTTGCTTGCAGCTACAGAGTTAGTCGCTAGTTCTTTCCTTTTTATTATAACAAAATTTATTGATTCTAATTCAACTACTGCTTATGCATTTTCCATACGATTTCTCATTTATTATCAAGCTACTTTATGTGTGGCTTTTGGTCCAGAGCAATTTGGAGGGGGTATTCCCAGCCTGACTGCTTGTGTCGATGAGCACTCGAAGAAGAAATTAATTCATAGGCTGAGGAATATCAGAAGCAAGCAGAAGTGATCTCGGGACGGGAGGTGCATGGACATCTTTGATCCCCTCGAGCACTTGAAAGACCTGCCCCATCATTGGCCTACAACCCTCAAAGCATCCAAGGGAATGTTCTTAGGCTTGATGTAGCGACCCGCCTTCTCTGCCCTTAAACGGATCGTTACTTTTGTCTACTTCTCGACTTCTAATGCACGACTAAAAATGCGGAAATCTTTTTTTTTTCTTTTAAATCCATCTAAGGATGATATTCTAACTTAAATAGTCATGCATGATACCATGTCACACTTTCTTTCTAAAAAAACTCGTAAGAAAATACTTATTGAAACTTGCCTCGCCCAACTCAGCTTACGGGTATCAGTCGACTGGTACTGTACCAGTCGACTGATAAGCCTGAAATCTAAAAATTCAGGTTTCGAAACTTGCTTCAAAAGCCCACCAATCATATAGTTTCGAGCCATATAAAATCATGACACCATTTCTATACTCTATGCCAGTTTTCTAAACAATTTAGCCAATCAAAACGAATCCATAAACTTGAAATTTGGACTTTTGCGGAATTTAGCAAGTTATGAAAAATCTACATAGACTTTAAGCTAGAGTTTGTACCAAATTTAACTTCTAACCATTGAAACTCATCACACAAAATTCTGAAACATCCCTAAGGCATTATCAAATGAGAAAGCAACTTTTCTAAACATACTTAAGCAATAAAAACTTGATTCAAAGGGAAATTAATACTATCTTGGCACATGCATCTATTTCTCTAACAAAGTATCAATATTTCAAACTACTCACACTTCTACTCATCCAATGCAATCATAAGGATATGTATGCTAAATGAAATGACATGGAATCTTTACTCTAAGAAATTGAGCATGTAAAACTATTCAAAGCTTAAATGTTCGCTAAACTCCATAAAGCAAGAACTTGAAATTTGAATAAACCTAAAACATTGTAATTCAAATGACTAAATTGTCTCGTCTCAAGGATCTCTCCAAAATCAGCCACCACACACACTTTACTCAGCACCGCCTCGTCGCCTTCCTTCAGAATTGCTTACCTTTACCTTTATCTGCAGTAAGAGGAAATGCAACTAGTAAGCAAAAAGCTTAGTAAGTACTATCTAGCTCACAAAATCTCGAAATGTGCAAACATGCTTCTTGATCAATATGAAATTCATATGAGATACTTATATGCTTGAAAGAAAACTAAGAACATGTATAACTCAAAACATGCATACTCAAGCATTAATAAATCTCAATTTACTTTTCTTGGCTCAACTTGAAACTTTAGCTATTCTTTAACTTTTTGAAAACTCTTTAAACTTTAGAAACTTTGCTAAAGCATATACTTGAAAATAATAATCACTTGGATCCACTGAAGACGTAAGTACCATCTCATGCGCGTTCCCTAAAAGGTTGGGGTAGCGAGCCACCAATCCTAATAGAGCAGACCTTGGTCTACCAGGGCCAAGACCTTGGAATTGGACACCTGGATTTCTTTAACGACGCCCTTGGACGCCGGGTACTGGCCTTAGAAAATAAAATAGCTTTTCTTTCTTTTCTTTCTTATCTGTAAATGCCTTGGCATTTTCTCGAGCACCTTGCGTGCTAAAATCCCTAAGTCTTGACTTTTGGGGATTTCTTAAGGCCTTGACCTTTTCTTTTCTTATCTTTATCTTTTCTGTTCTTTTCTCATAACTTTCTTAGCCCCTAATCTAACATAGGGTGCTTTATCAAACTTATACAAGCATATAATGAACTAAGATCACATGCAAAAACTTAAATAAAAAGGAAATATCTCTTTTAAAAACTTTTAAGGGAAATTCTTGCGGAAAAACCGCCTCTTACTGCAGGTGAGCAGTACTTACATTGATATCTTGGACTTACAACCAAGATTGACGTCTAGGGCTCGGGAGAAACTTGAGATCTCGGAGAATTCTTCGCGCCTACGCGTTCCTCTCGTCGCGGGGATCCCGAATATAGGAATATCTCTCGGAGGAGAACCTTGGCCGGCCCTCTTGGCCTTGGTGTTGGTCGGCGTCGCCCAAGAGAGGAGAGGGAGAGGAGTCGCGCGGCTAGGGTGAGGAAGAGAGAAACCAAAATCCAATTTCCTCTCTTAACTTATCTATTTATACTATCTTTATAAAAAGAATCGTAACTACTCTATAAATATATTTCTCTCCATCTTTCGTCGTGCTTGATACCCTAGCCTGGCCGGTCGCGCTCGCGCCTGGTCTCCTGCTGGTCGCGGGTTCGAACCCCCTGCTGCCCTTAAACGTTTTTCCTTTTTTAAATATACTAAACGGACTCGGAAAATTCCATAAAAATATTCTAAAAATCCCTAAAAATATCTAGAATATTTCTAAACCATTTTTAAATAATTCTAAGGACTTTTAAGAACTAAAAATGGGAATTTTGGGGCGTTACACTTGATGTCGCAATGTATGATGCACTCTCTACATTGCTTGTGTAGATAGGCAATTCCTCTTGCGATGCCGATTGCAATTTGGTATCTTGTCTTGCAGTTCAAATAAGAGGAAGGGGTGTTGTGGAAGAGATGGGAGTCCAAGGGGCCATTTGGCATGAACTCATACACGAGAAGCCTTTTCGATCCTTGAGTACAAAATCCAAGTAGACGAACGTGGTTGACATGTTGGATCCTCCCGACAATGCTCACCTCTGTCCTAGGCTGTTTCACTCCTTAACAAAGGCCATCCAATATCTTCACAGCGATATCATTTGACCTCGGCAATGACCCTTTGAACACTGATCCAAAACCTCCTCCCCCAAGCTTCATTGAGAACCTTGGTGTGGCTTGTTGCAGCTCGTTGTATGTGAACGAGACGAGATGACTCTACATGGCCTTTGCTTTCTCAATCATCCGCCTACTTTCTCACTTCTTTACAATAATCAAAATGGCAGGAACGCTAGAAAACAAGATGGTCAGAACAATGAGACTGATGATATCCAAACCTACCACTCTCTTGTTTCTTTCAGAAGATTGCAACTCTGAGGCAGCCAAGTGTAGGTAAAGAGTACCTGCATCAGATTGATTATACTGGCAGATTCAGCCGTTAAATGTATGGCATGAAATATAAGATCAAAAACAGTAAGAACTTATAGTAATCTTGTAGAAGAAAGTGAAGGAGGACTTGCCGTCAAAAGAGCGATCGTGGATGAACAAATTGCCCTTCGTGTTAGAGTAGGTGTCCTGCAAGCCAATTGTTGGCTAGGGCTTTATTGACTCCTGTAAATAAGCATTCTTTATTTTAATATAATTTTATTCAGTATAACATTTACTTTATCTTAATACTCATACTAGATGCATAGATAAAGTCCATGAGTATACTATAGTGAGATGTGATGGTGCTTATGATAGTTATCATAAAATACATCAATATTCACTATATATTTTAAACATGTTTCTAATCAATTGGGTCGCCTAATAAATAAGGATAAAAGACTGTTCAAGCTAGAGACTAACATCTGTGATATATATACCATGTTTCATTGGTAAAGACATAGAGATGTTTAAACATATAGATGGATACTTATACGATGAATTCATCGAATACCCTTATACGAATTTTTCAAGTAGTTATCATTTATTGAGTGGATAAATCTTTGGTTATTATTGTACATTAGTAGTGTTTATGACTCAGGACAACACTGAAACTCTATATGCTAGGGCTACGACTCATTTACCGACTCAATTAGGGTCATCAGGTGACGAGATTGAGTGTAGTAACGAAACTTGTAGGAATCAGTGCATTGTAGTTGGGGATTCACTGCGCACTCATGAGTGTGGATATCATATGTAATATATTGTTCTATAGTGTATGAAGTCTCTGATCAGAGCTGTAAGATGTACTTTAGGAAAGGAGTTTCCTAGTTGCACACACGTTGTCGCTATCAGATACATTATATAGTTGTCACATCGATATTCAACCCTCAATGTACCAATGACTATAGATACGACGAGGATATATAAGATGAAGGGACCGGATTGTACGTTAACAATAATTGATTGGTTCTTGTAGACTATTCAGTAATGCTCAGGGAGTCATGGGGCGGTGTTACTAGATGTTCTTACCATGATTCGATGAGTGTAGAATTAGTTCTGACATCCTATAATCAAGTAGATCATAGGATAGAACTATTAAGGGTACAACAACAACAACAACAACAAAGCCTTATCCCACTAGGTGGGGTCGGCTATATGGATCCTTTTACGCCATTGAGTTCTATCCCCTACTATATCATCATCTAGATTTAAATAAAATTTATCTTGTTTTATTGTTGCCAACCAAGTCTTTTTTGGTCTTCCTCTCCCTCTTTTAATGTGCGTATTTATCATAGTTTCACATCGTCTAACAGGGGCATTTATTGGTCTTCTAAGTACATGTCCGTACCATCTCAAACGTGTCTCCCGAAGTTTTTCTTCAATAGATGCAACTCCGACTTTCTCTCTAATACTCTCATTCCTTATTCTATCCATCCTCGTATGTCCACACATCCACCTTAACATCCTCATCTCTGCAACTTTCATCTTTTGCTCATGTGCTCGAGTCATAGCCCAACATTCAGCACCATATAACATAGCAGGTCTAACTGCCGTTTTGTAGAACTTCCCTTTAAGTTTTAGAGGTACTTTACGATCACATAAGACACCCGATGCTAATCTCCATTTCAACCATCCTGCTTGTATTCTATGTAAGACATCTCTCTCAATTCCTCCATCACTTTGCAAGAACGATCCTAAATACTTAAAGTTCTCGATTTTAGACAACTCATCATCTCCTATCTTAACAATTGTTTCACTACGTCTAGCATTGCTAAACTTAAATTCCATATATTCAGTCTTTACTCTACTAAGCCTAAAACCTTTCATTTCTAGAGTTTCCCGCCAAGATTCTAGTTTAGCATTTACTCCTTCACGTGTCTCATCTATCAAAACAATATCATCTGCAAACAACATGCACCATGGCACTGTATCTTGAATGTGCCTAGTGAGTTCATCCATGATTAGTGTAAAAAGATAGGGACTTAAAGTTGATCCTTGATGTAACCCTATCCTTATTGGAAATGCTTCAGTCAATCCACCTGAAGTCTTCACTCTAGTCGTTACATCTTCATACATATCTTTAATTAGGTCAATATATGTTACGCTAACGCCTCTCTTTTCTAGAATTCTCCATATAATTTCTCTTGGTACCCTATCATAAGCTTTTTCTAAATCAATAAATACCATGTGTAGATCTTTCTTTTGCTCCCGATATTTTTCAATTAATTGCCTAAGAAGATGTATAGCTTCTATTGTCGACCTTCCAGGCATGAACCCAAATTGATTTTCGGTTACCGTGGTCTCCTTTCTCAATCTTTTTTCTATTACTCTTTCCCAAAGTTTCATAGTATGACTCATTAATTTAATACCCCTATAGTTTGCACAATTTTGTATGTCTCCTTTGTTCTTATATAAGGGAACTAGACTACTTACCCTCCATTGATTAGGCTTTTTTTTGTTTTCAATATTAAATTAAATAATTTTGTAAGCCATTCAATACCTTTTTTCCCTAAACATTTCCATACCTCTATTGGGATATCATCCGGTCCCACGGCCTTTCCATTTTGCATCCCTTTCAAAGCTTGTTCTACTTCTGAAGTTTGAATTCTCCGATGAAAATTAAAATTTCTATACTCATTTGAAATACTTAAATTGCCTAAGTCAAGTTGGACCCCTAAACTTTCATTAAAAAGTTGATGAAAGTAAATCTTCCACCGCTCTTTTATTTCGCTATCATTTACTAGTACTCTATCGCATTCATCTTTAATACATCTTATTTGACTAAGGTCTCTTGTTTTCCTTTCTCTTGCTTTAGCTATTTTATAAATGTCTCTTTCCCCTTCTTTTGTATCTAAATTTTGATATAATCGTTCAAAAGTTTTATTTTTTACTTCATTCACTGCTTTCTTAGCCTCTTTCTTGGCTATTGTATATTTTTTTAAGTTTTCCTCGTTCTTACAAATATATAATTCCTTATAAGCTATTCGTTTTTCTTTCACTTTCTCTTGTACTTTCTCATTCCACCACCAAGATTCCTTCCTTGGTGGTGCATGCCCCTTTGACTCACCGAGTACATCCTTAGCTACTATTTTCAACTTTGATACCATCTTATCCCATGTCGTATTAGAGTCGCTATATATTTCATCTAATGCTTGTATTCCTACCTTCTCCTTCAATATGTTTTGCTTCCCATCCTTTAACTTCCACCACTTAATTCTAGGAGTCGTGTATATTTTTCCTCTATTGATATTATAACTAAGGCGTATATCTAACACTACTAATCTATGTTGGGTAGTTAAGCTTTCTCCAGGGATAACCTTACAATCTTTACAAATCTTCCTATCTCTCTTCCTAACCATTAAATAATCAATTTGTGATTTATTATTCCCACTTTTGAATGTGATCAAGTGTTCTTCTTTTTTCTTAAAAAATGTATTAGCTAGTATAAGGTCATATGCTATCGCAAAATCCAATATAGTTTTTCCTTCTTCATTTCTTGTTCCAAACCCATAACCCCCATGTACTCTCTCATATTCTTCATTTTTCGCTCCGACATGTCCATTTAGATCGCCTCCTATTAAAATCATTTCATTTGGCGGAATGTTTTGTAATACCTCATCTAAATCGCTCCAAAATCTTGATTTAGTTTCTTCATCTAATCCTACTTGAGGTGCATATATGCTAATTACGTTCACAACTTCTTTCGCCACTACTATCTTGAGAGCTATAATTCTATCCCCCTTTCTAACTACACCAACAACTTCATCTTTTAAAGAACTATCTACAAAAATACCCACTCCATTTCTTGTTTTACTCTTTCCTGTATACCATAACTTAAAACCCGAGTTCTCTATCATTTTTGCCTTCTCACCTACCCATTTTGTCTCTTGCACACACAAAATACTAATTTTTCTCCTAATCATTGTATCTACTACCTCCATTGTTTTACCAGTGAGAGTTCCTATATTCCATGTTCCAAATCTGAGACTATTACTTTTCTTATAATGTTTATTCTTAGTCCACCTATGGTGTGAGAACTCTTGCCTATTTAACACTACACCCAAGTTCTCATGGAGATGTAGCGGTCCTTGCCGAGACGTTACAGTCGGACCCTGCATCCTTGAGTCATCCCAATAGAGGATGAGCATCATCCTAAATCACAAAGAGCTATGAACGCATGACTACCTGTATCCTTGAGTCATTGAGGGTCGCACAAATATTGGTTTTCTTATTTCCCGTTGAGAAAGTCAAACTCAAGTAGTTGAATTTGGCGAATAAAGTTTGATGTGATAAAATAGTGAATTGACAACTAATATTTGATATGATCAAATGTTATTATTAACATGATTATGATGAACTTACATTATTCAGTTTTAGAAAAGTTTTAACATCTAATGGGTTAAGATGGAAGAAAGAAAATGACTAGGTTCAATTTGATTTTATTAGCCATGAAACTCCTCATATTTCTTGAAAAGATGAAGAGACACATCTCTTCATATTTCTTGGAAAGGGAAAGAGACATATCTCTTCATATTCCTTGGAGGGCTATATATAGAGGAGTCATCCTTGGAATCAATGTAGAAGAAGAGAGAGCATCTCTCAAGTTTCCTCCTTCCCTTTTCTTCCATCAAGAGAAATCTATCTCTTTGTCACTTGCTTATCTTCTCTGAGAACATTGTTTGGTAGTTATGATTGTCTCGACAAAAAACAACACTTGATCCGTAGAGTGATCAAGCATTGGAAAGGCGACTTCGATCGTGGACCTGATTAGATGGAAGAAGGAGGAAGCACACATTCATGACAAAGAAAGAAGAGCTATTTTGCTAAATCCGAAATAGTTGGAGCTATCCCTAAAGAAGGTTGTTTGGGAAGTATATTTTTGCTTGTGTTTTGATTCATTTGTATATTGATACATCTGTTAATAGTTTTATTAGATTATGCTCAAATGATCTAGTATGTTTAAATTAGATACTTTTGCATGTCTAAATAAAAAGATTAAATTGATATTAGATGAATCAATCATATGATAGTTTATCTTTGTTATGTTTTAGGATCTTGCTTGAATGGTTAGATTGTAATGCATTTTTTATTAAAGATCATACTTATACTTGTTTTCAAATATACACATGAGCATTCTTTTGATTTAATTTTAAATCATAAAATAAATTTTAATTTTTTACTACGCAAAGAGGTGTAAAAACATGATATCCGAATTATGATTCGGCATCCTAACAGTGGTATTAGAGCCAGGTTATTGTTTGCCATATGAATTTTGAAATAAAATCTTTGATATTATGCATGTGATGCAAAAGGATGATCCAATGACTCTCACTGATAGTTCATCCTTAAAATATGAATAAATATGTAATTATGATATATTTGATATATAGTAGTGTATGTATGTTATTTTGTAACATAATTGCTTGAATTCACAAACATACATAAAACATATTATATCTTCTAAGCAATGAGATAAATGTTTAAATTAAAATCCCTCATTTAGAATATGATTCAAAATTTAGATCTAGCCATAAAGAGAAAAATAAAAGAGTATATTTTTCATTGTCTTCCGTCAATAGTGGTTACATGATGAACGCTACCCACGGTCAGTGTCGAGCTCATATCATTGGGGAAGCCTGGATGCCGGAAGCTGTGTCTTCCACTGACATAGGTGATGTAGATTGGGTGGAACTCCCATGCCTTTGCTTATATCATTGGGGGAACACATGGTGACCGTCCATTATCATCCAACATTGAGGGGCTGGCTTGACACGCAAAGATAATTGGCGACATTATTGGGCCCTTATCAAACGTGAGGTGAATTACTAGAGGTTGCATATGATGTAATTGAGTTCTACCTTTTGAGAATTGTGATCGGTTGATATCATTTAGGGATCACAGTTGGCTAATTGGGCTCTATGTACTCACTAAGGAAATACAATTTCCCATTTCTATTAGAGGGTGATGGAAATGTTAAAATTAGTAGGAGGGTAATTCAAAATATAAAGTCCACATATTTTATCTTATGAATTATTTATAATAGTCAGTAATATTATTTATTTGTTTTATTTCAGTATATTTAAAATATGACATCTCAGAATCCACTTTCTGTGATAGTAGATCAAAACAAATTAACTAGACCTAACTATTCTAACTGGCTAAGAAATTTAAAGATTGTTTTGACATCTAAAAAGATCACATATATATTGAATGATGCACCTCCAAAAGAGGTTCCTGTTAATGTCACTCCTGATGAGCTGGCAAAGCTTGAAAAATGGTGGGATCATAATCTTCAAGCAAGATGTTATGCTGGCTTTAATGTCAAATGAACTGCAAAGGTGGTCGAGGAGAAGATGGATGTTGCTGACATTCACAAACACATCTAAGAGTTGTATGGTACACGTACTCATTCAGTCAGACACGCAATTGTCAAGGAGCTCATGACGGCTCATATGCGAGATGGGGCTTTGGTCCATGAGCATGTGGTTAGGATGATTGGGCTTACTGAAAAGTTAATAAAACTTGACTTGGTTATTCCACATGAGCTATCTACAAACATCATATTGTTGTCTCTCCCCTCCTCATTTGACCATTTTGTGGTCAACTTCAATATGAATAAGCTAGAGTCTACTCTTGAAGAACTAGTCAATATGCTTGCGAATTATGAAGCAATCATGAAAAAGGAAAAATCTATTTTCCTTATGGGTTCATCATCTAGATCCAAGAAAGGACCTAAGAAAAAGGGAAAGAATCGTTCTACCCCTATGAAGAAGATTAATTCTATTAAGAAGCCAAGACCCACAAAGTATGATCAGTCAGAACATGTTTGTTTCTACTGTAACAAGCCTGAATATTGGAGGTGCAATTGCAAGGAATATCTTGCACAAAAGCATTCTGGCAAAGGTATGCTCTATATAAAAGTTAATGTCTCTATTAACTCTACTTCTTGGGTATTAGATATTGGCTGTGGTTCACATCTATACAATGATTTGCAGATCATGACAAGAAGTAAAAGACTACGAGAAGGTGAGACCTTCTTGAGACTTGGAAATGGAGCAAGAGTGTCACGCACCCAGAGCCCCATGCTTTCTTAAAAAACGGGCAACATCTCTCCTGTATGGTGGACAATCATTGTGTGCGGACCGCCTACGAATTGCCCTCGTGGCAACGTCCGCGTAAGCTAAATCTAGCATTGGTTTTTCGCTGCAGTCAAATCTTCGAAGCCCTCTCTCTCTCTTGTCGAAATCTTCGAACCTCAGCCCGAACCCTAACCTAGCCTCCCTCCTCGCCAAAGCAGGCTCTTCCGCCTCCCTCCCTCGATGAAGCAGTTGTTTTTGTCTTCCTCCCTCGCTAGCTTCTCTCCTTGTGCGCGATCTCCCCTGCTCGTGGTCTCAGCGTCTCGGCGGTTTCCTCATCGCCACCCGCCTCCCTCCTCGTCGCCGCCTGCGGTGATCTGCCCCGCCGAAGTAGGTATGATTTTTTTGCTTTTGTTCTATCACCGAATCCCTAACTATCCTCCTCATCGCCAAAGCCCTAACCCACCTCCATCCCTCGCCGAAGTAAGCCCGCCCCTTACCGCGCCTTCCACCCTCCCTCGTTGGCCATAGCTCGCCGAAACTAGGGTTTCCACTGCACTGACAAAACTAGGGTTTCCTATGCCCTAGCCGATCTATGATCTTCCTCCCTCGAAGTTGCCCTCTACTCACCACCGAGACGCTGAGACGCTGCTAGGTATATTTCCTTAACAAAATCTGTTATATTTGTTTATTTTCCCGCTTTTGTTCTGTTATGTTTGTTTATTTTCCTGCTTTTGTACATGCACAACATGCATTTGGCTTGTTAATAATTTTTAGAAAATTGTTTGTTTGCTCTTGATTTCCTATTAATCATTTTTCTGTAGAAAATTTTGTACATGCACAAATTTCTGCTTTAGCCACTGAAAATTACATTATTCTGTACATGTTTTTTTACATGCATCCACAACCTTAATTAGGCAGTATTTGCAAAGTGGTTTTGCTTGAATTCTAGCCTAGATACCGAACTTTTTAATGTGTAGTTCATGCTAGTCAAGTAGTTCAATTCTAGGCAAAATTTATTATTCCTAAAATTCACTTTACTTGTAATTTTTAGTTCATAAGCAGTGTTTGTTATTGCTATTTATTTGTCTACTTATCTATTGTTTGATATTATGTGAGGGTGCCCAAAAATGGAAGGAAATATAGTTGACGATCAAGAATACATTCCGTATGTTACAGATGATCGAAAGCCAAAAATCGGAATAGAATTCTCATCACTAGAGGAGGCATATGTATTCTATAACCAATATGCAGGAGAAGTCGGATTTAGTTCAAGGATGCACATGAGCAAGAAAAATAAGATAACAAATGAAGTGATGTGCAAACAAATGGTATGCCTTAAAGAAGTATAGATCTTCAGATTAAACATGCAAAAATTGATCAACTGATAAGGAAAAGAGCACGTGGCGCAGTTAGAACAGGTTGCAAGTCAAATATTATATTTGTCAAGAAACAGACTGGACCTAATTGATTTGTCAGTAACTTCACAGAAACCCATAATCATCCACTCTCGACTCCATCAAAAGTACATTTACTACACTCACATCATAATGTTTCGGCAGCAAAGAAAACATTGGCAAAATAATTTTCTGAGGCAAATGTACCAACTTATCAACAAATGAGATTATAGGAGATAGAGTATGGGGGGCTTGAGGGGGTTGGTTGCACAGAAAGAGATATTAGAAATTTTTAAAGAAATCTAAGAGATGAACAAAAATGTATTGATACTGAAACACTCATCGAGTTTTTTACATCTAAACAAGAGAAGAATTCAAATTTTTTCTTTGATTACGAGACTGATTTGGATAACAGATTTAGTAGGTATTTTCGGGCAAATCATATATCAAGGAGGGCATACAAAGTATTTGGTGATATTGTTGTATTTGATACGACATATAACACCAATAAATATGACTTAATTTTTGAACCATTTGTGGGAGTTAATCATCATCATCAGACTATTATTTTTGGCTGCAGGTTTCTAAGTGATGAGAAATGATTCTTTTGTTTGGTTGCTTAACAAGTTCATAGAAGTCATGCCTAAAGGAACACCAAATGTTATAATCACTGATTAGGATCCTACTATGACAAAAGTCATTGCACAAGTTTTCTCTCAAACAGTACATCGATATTGTTTGTGGCACATACTGAATAAATTCCCAGAAAAATTACTCCTTTGACTTTTCGAAACCACTATCAAAGCATAAAGAATGTCATTGCAAATTCTACAACACCTGCTGATTTTGAGAAGTGATGGGAAGAGACTATCAAGTGTGCTAATTTGGAGAACAATGATTGGTTGTCATTGATGTATGAATTGTGACACAGATGGGTGCCAGTATATTTTAGCTCTGTATTTTGTGCTGGAATGACTAGTAGCCAAAGATCTGAAGGCTCACATGCATGATATATCTCAAATAAGAATTCATTGATTGATTTTATCATCCATTTTAATAAAGCACTGAGACATCAAAGACACAATGAATTAGTTGCGACCATATTGATATGAATGAGATTTCTAAAATTCAGACAATTTTTTCAATGAAAACCCAAATGGTTAACCTGTACACCAAAAAGAAATGGCTGGAGTTTCAAAGTGAAATGAACGAAAGTCATGGTTATTATGTGCAATTGATATTTATAGGAGTTGACTCAGTGGTTTATCATGTGATGAAATTTGATAGTTCTTCTTCTTCCAAACCAAGGGTGATCATACATGACAAACAAAAGGATTTCATTTTGTGTAGCTGCACAAAATTTGAGTTTGAGGGCATTCCATGCAAGCATATGTTAGCTTTTTTTGCATCAATCAAGTATTTCATTTGCCTGATACATATATACTCAAAAGATGGACACGAGATTCAAAGTTGGAGCAATATATGCTTTGGGAGAGCAAAATTTCATATATGCTTTGGGAGAGCAAAATTTCATCAATGATCCAGATCCAGAAAAGTTGTTGATGTCGAGGCACTCAAGGCTATCCTATAAAGCTTCAGTATTAGTTGATGATGCATCTTTGACTAATAAGGAGACAACTTTCTTGGATGAGCAATTTGATTGTCTCTATAAGAAACTTCAAGAGATGAACATTAGTAGAACATGCAGTAATAAAAGTCAAAGGAGGAAATCCATGGTTGAGGGTATTCTTGATCCTTCTTCTGTCAGAACAAAGGGATGTGGGAAGAGATTGAAATCATCAAAGGAGAAATCAACATCAAATTCTAGGTTATGTCATGGATGCGGACATCGAGTGTCACATGACAAGCACAATTGTCCAAATTTGCAGCAAGGGTGTATGTGCAATAAGAATTCATATATATTATAATTTTACTTGCATATACAAACTTATTTGATTACATTTTGTAAATATATTAATGTGTTAATCACTGATCAATTGAAGATAATAATTATAACAGTGTTAACACATATGAACCAGATTTGACATCTATAGCAGGTATTGTCATAGTTTTAATTTATTAAATTATAGTATTTTATTAAGAAAATGCAATCAATAATTGTCTTTATTGTTGCAGGTTCTAACAACATGCGCTAGGATTCTTGGTATTATCTATGGTTGGTATTCATGTATTTTCTTTTTATATGTTTGACTGGTTTAGAGCATGCATATGGGACGATGATTGACTATAATTATTTTTTGTTGTCTAGTTTAAATTATGAGAACATAGATACTTAGTAACATTTATGCGATACTGATTATTTTTGGCATTTATGGTTGTTATTGATCATCTTGGTTTGAGAAAAAAATTCTGACATAGTTAGTGGCAATTGAAGTTTAATGTTCATTATGATGCATTGTTTATGAGACCTATAAGATTTCTTTGATAAATAGGTTTTCACATGTCATACATGGAAGTTCTCTCTATACTTGCCTCATTTTCCTCTCAGAGGAAATTAATGTCATAGTAGAATAAATTCTGACCATAAGGCTTATAAGCATCTGAATGACCTCCATAGTGGCCACGCCTAATGAATGTATCTTGATTCCTATTAAGAAGAAAGATAGGAAATTCTTTTTCATCATAATAGTTTTCTACATTGCTTCTGCATACTTTTCTCCATAGTAGCCACGCCTATTGAATGCCATAGCTTTCTGCATTATACCACCTAATAGAAGGATATCTTGTTCAAGATATCGAATATATTCTTCATGAACATCCTGAAGATTAGAGACTTTCGCACCATCATGGTCGATAGAACCTTTGGAACCTAATGAAGGGCAAAATGTATTAGCCAATTCTCTTAAAGGGCGAGGGAACCTCATTAGTGGTTTTACCTTGTATTTATTGTGATATTAAAAGTAATCTTATTGTTTTCCATTGCAGCCAAAGAGGATGTGTAAACAAGGAGCATACTGGGGAACACATTGCAAACTGTTGCTGGCAAACAATTTTACACCTATGTAAACGTTGCAAACTGTTGCTTTGTTAAATGTATGAGATAACTATTGCAAAGGTTATGTTTTAGTGCTAGTTGTTTGCTATGTTTTAGTGCAAAGTAATAAATAATACTTTGAAAATTTTGATTTGGTTGTGGTGAAAAAAATTATGTTTACTTTCCCTTACCTTCTAGCTTGTCTACTGTGATTCTTGTTGGTGAAATAAAATTGGATGGCTCCGAGATTTGCATTTTATGAAACTGGAGCCAAGTTTGCTCAGTTTATTCGTTAATATTCATTGCTCATCCAAGATTCATTCTCTTAAGAAATGTTTTATTCGCAAACACAAAGTTTCTATGTACTTGTTTCGCAAGCACATACATATGTTTCAAATTAAATACACCATTCTTCAAAATCAAACAACTGTAAACTCAACCAACATATCAAATAACATCATTGTTTCAACTTGAACTTAGATAAAACAAGTGTTTGAATTTCAACAACAACAAGAATTTGAAATAACTTAACATGCCTAATCACTATCACTATTATTAATTTCTAAAGTATCTAAAAGATGCACTGTCTATTTCATTGAATCCTTAAACTTATTTTTTTTTGGACTTTGAAAATCTTCTATCAGAATTTGGATTTGATCTCGAAGTCGAAATTGAAGTTGCACAGGATGAAATAGAAGCTAGTGCACATTTTATATTCAAGTACGCTTGATAAGCTTTTTCTGCCTCCTCTCTACTTTTGTAAGATTTATGTATGTTGTCACTAAAGTCATCAACTTGACGTGATGCTTCCATCCACGAATCATAAATGTCTGGGTTATATTCGACAAATACAACATAGGTTTTCCCTACATTAAAAATAATATTCATAATTTTGTATAACCATAATATTAGAAGTGTTAATTGGAGAAAACTCCCCAATCCCAAACTGGCCTTTGCATGCACTCCCCACTTGATAAATTCTTTGCATTCACTCCCTGATGGATTGAGTATAAAAGAGTGAAAATTTAATATACATTGTAAAGATTTGAGTATAAATTGTTTGAGATTGAGTACTAATTTAAAAAATTTGAGTACAAAGTTTCGGTGACCCCCATGTGAAAATGTTGATATGGTGAGTATAAAAGAGTGAAAACTCAGTATATATTATAAAGATTTGAGTATAAATTGTTTGAGATTGAGTACTAATTTAAGAAATTTGAGTATAAAATTTCGGTGACCCCTCATGTGAAAAACTTGATGTGGTGGATGCAACCACACATACTCAAATTTCTAAATTTTATACTCAAATTTTTTTCAAATAATACTCAATTTAAATCAATTCATACTTAAATTTTGATAATGTATACTGAAATTTTTACTATATACTGAAACAATGTATACTCAAATTTTTTCAAATAATACTTAAATTTCTTAATTTAGTACTCAATCTCAAACAATTTATACTCAAATCTTTACGATTTATACTGAATTTTTACTCTTTTATATTGATAAAAAAAATAACACACAAAATTGTCTTGTCAATTCCATCAGGGAGTGCATGCAAAGAAATTTTTGATTGGGGAGTGCATGCAAAGCCGAGTTTGATGTTAGGGAGTTTTCTCAAATTTTCCCATATTAGAACTTAAAATGAAACGACTTACCATTTTTTATAATAGGAAACATTACATTGCAAATTTCCTGAAAAAAAAGAAAACAAAATAGCTGCTCATAAAGACAAATGAGGTTATGATTTCTTAATAATCTTATGTTTAGTTTTACTCATTGCATCATGTTGGATCGTAGAAACTCGATCGAGGGGGGGCGTGAATATCAAGATTAACTTTTTCGGAATACTAGAGAAAATACGCAGCAGAAAATCGATCAATCGTGAACACAGATTGGTTTTACTTGGTTCGGAGTCGCGGTCGGCTCCTACTCCAAGGCCCACGGTCCTTGACCATTTACTTTGAGCAATTCTATATTCGGAAAAACTTTTACAAATTGATAGTACAGATATAGAATTGAAAATTGAATGAGCAACACTTTCGTAATTTAAGTTTACCGACACGCGAAGTGGATCGAATTCCGGAGCAGAGGGTCGTCGTCGGTGCTGGAATCTCGAAGTCGAAGTTTGTCGGAGCGCAGCGCTTGAACGAAAGTGTCTGGAGCGTAGAGATCAATGAATGTTGAAGCCTTGGGGGTGAACCCCCTTTTATAGCACCCATGGGGCGCCTGTGTCGATTGGGGCGCCTAACACGTGGCCTTCCCTGCACGATCTCTTATCCGCAGGCTCTGTCAGCGCTTATCCATCTACACTTGGGCGCCTGAGCTGATGGGGCGCCCGTGACCTCATGGGCACCTGAGCTGACTCAGTCCACAGGCTTCGTGGCAGCTTGCTTCGATGTTCTGGTTTTTGCCTTTGCACTGGGCCGCCCGTATCCATACGGGCGCCTAGCCCTAGTTAGGCGCCCCACTCTATTGGGGCGCCCGAGCTGCAGAAACATACTCTTTTGTTTCCTGCAACCAAGGTTAGTTCCAAAACAAGAAAGCAAAGTATGTTAGTCATTACAACCGTAGCTGTCTTGGTTCTGACTTTGGGTCTCCCAAATGGAACCCTAGGTCGAACCGACGCCTACTGTTCCCTCGACGGGGAATGCGTTCTCACCTACTACTCTTAGGAGAGTTTACCTTTTGCCAACCGGCTACTCCGATTGGACTTTTGCCCAATCCACCTGACCAGGTCTTCATGCCCAACTTCCGGTCAGGTCTTCTTGCCCAACTTCCGGTCAGGTCTTCTTGCCCAACTTCCGGTCAGGTCTTCTTGCCCAACTTCCGGTCAGGTCTTCGGTGCCCAGCCCGTTGCCAGGACTTCTTGCCCAGTCCTCGACCAGGACTTCTTTGCCCAACTTCTGGTCAGGTCTTCTTGCCCAGTCCTCGACCAGGACTTCTTTGCCTAGCCCTTTGCCAGGACTTCTTGCCTAGTGTACCTAGGACTTTTCCTGCACACTCAGTAAATATGTTAGATCACAATAACACCTTAACTTCTGAACCCTTTACCATTATCAAAACATAGATTTGACTTAGGTGCTGCCTGCACCAACAATCTCCCTCTTTTTGATTTATGACAACATGGTTCAAAAAGTTAAGTTAAAGAAACAAGTAATGTAAAAGATATTTAGTTTCCTCCCCCTGAAGTAAAAATTCTCCCCCTGAGTTTTTTAAAAATAAGTGGGGGTTTTGAAAACACTTTTAAGTCCTTGACTATTCTTAGAGAAACTAATAAATATTTTCCAAAAGATTTTTCAAGTTAGATACTTAGAAAATTTTCAAAAGAATTTTTAAGTTTAAACACTTAGAAAATTTTCCAAAACAATTTTAAGTTTAAACACTTAGAAAATTTTCTAAAGGATTTTTCAGTTTAAACACTTAGAAAATTTTCCAGAGGATTTTTCAGTTTAAACACTTAGAAAATTTTCCAAATGATTTTTAAGTTTAAACAATTAGAAAATTTTTCAAAGGATTTTTAAGTTTAAACACTTAGAAAATTTCATTTTTTTGAAATGCTTTAGATTTGAAATCAAATATGTGTAAGTATTTTTGTTACTTTACTTTTTGAAAAGGGAGATAAAAGTTTTGAAAAAAAATTAAAGTTTAAAATAACTTCTTTCCTCTCCTTTCCTCTCTCCCCCTTTGCCATATATCAAAAAAAAAAATTATAGCAAAAAATGGAGTAAAGAAAGTAAGGTTCTGTATTGAACAATCTCTAAAAATTATACACATAAGCTGAACCAAACCAATTTAAATCTTCTTTTTCGGGACCTGTCTAACCCAGTTAGCTACTTACTAACTGTCATAAACAGTAGCTTTCGCTAGGGTTAGTCAAGTTAAGTGATCTGATCAAGTTAGATTTTCTAAGCATGATACTTAACCTGATTACTATTCAATTGGTATTTATTGCCCCAATTACTGCAGATGCACTGACTTAAAGCATCTTGAATTAAGGCATAGACCTAAGCATCTCAACCCAGTCTAGGTTGTCAATCAAAAGTACCCTAGGGTGCTTGTGAGATGCTGGCTTCTAGATCTATAGGTGCATGCAGTTATAGGGTTAGGGCCTAGGCTAAGTCCATTTACGAAAAAACTCTAGTTTTGAAGGGGGTAAGTTTTAAAAAAAAACTAAGTCGGAAAATCATTAGAAACAAAATGATTTTTCAAACATACTAAATAACAAATAAGAAATAAAACAAAAAAAAACATGTAGAGCAGTCCTATTCTACTAAGCATAACCCTAACTGCATTCTTAGTGAGCTAAACTCGGACTCAGGTAAGGGTTTGGTAAAAATATCAGCTATGTTTGACTTTGAGTCCACATGCTTAAGGACTATTTCACCCCTGGCTACATGATCCCTTACAAAGTGATGTTTAACTTCTATATGCTTTGTTCTTGAGTGTTGAATTGAGTTTTTAGTTAGATTGATTGAGCTTATGTTATCAATGTAGACTTGGGTTTTGGTGTAATCAAGCTGGAAGTCCTTAAGAGTGTGCATCATCCATAAGAGTTGTGCCACACACTCCCCTAAAGCAACATATTCTGCTTCGGTTGTAGATAGAGATACGCGGTGTTGCTTTCTACTGCACCAACTGACTATACTATTTCCTAAAAGTTACCAGCTTCCACTTGTACTCTTTCTATCTAGTTTACATCCAGCATAGTCAAAATCAGAGTATCCTAACAAGTCGAAGGTTGAGGTCCTAGGATACCAAATCCCTACATTTAGGGTGCCCTTAATGTATCTAAGTACTCTTTTTAGGGCTGCTAAGTGAGATTCCTTAGCACATGTTTGGTATCTAACACACATTTCTACAGAGAATAGGATATCAGGTCTGCTAGTTGTAAGGTAAAGTAGACTTCCAATCATACTTCGGTATAGCTTAAGATCTACAGGTTTACCTTCAGGGTCACTATCAATTTTTACATTTGTGGCCATAAGGGTACTTATGCTTTTGGAGTTATCCATTTTAAATTTCTTTATTAACTCCTTAGCATATTTGGATTGGTGAACATAATTCCCATCCTTGGTTTGCTTAATTTGAAGTCCTAAGAAGAAATTGAGTTCACCAACTAAGCTCATTTCAAATTCATTTTCCATAATTTTTACAAATTCCTTTAAGAAGTTTGAGTTGGTGGATCCGAAAATTATGTCGTCGACATAGATTTGAGCAATGAAAATGTCTTTTTCTAAGGTTTTAACAAAAAGGGTGGAATCAATTTGTTCTTAGTTAAATTCCTTATAAATAAGGTAAGTTAATAGGCGTTCATACCATGACCTAGGTGCTTGTTTCAACCCATAAAGTGCCTTATCAAGTTTGAAAACGTAGTCAGATTTTTCTAGGTCCTCAAAGCATGGGGGTTGTCCAACATAGACTTCTTCTTTGATGAACCCATTTAAAAAGGTTGACTTAACGTCCATTTGGTAGAGTTTGAACCCTCTATGGGCTGCAAATCCTAACAACATTCTAATAGACTCAAGTCTGGCTACTGGGGCATAGGTTTCATCATAGTCTAATCCTTCGACTTGACTAAACCCTTTTGCTACTAAGCAGACTTTATTTCTAACTATTTCTCCTTGGTCATTTAGTTTGTTTCTAAATACCCACTTAGTATCTATAACAGACTTGCCCTCAGGTTTAGGTACTAGTTCCCAGACTTGGTTTCTCTCAAATTGGGCTAATTCCTCTTGCATAGCTATGATCCAATCAGGATCAGGTAGGGCTTCCTCTATAGTCTTAGGTTCAATTTTTAAAATTAGTGCTATCTGACTAAGATTTCTATAGGAAGACCTAGTTCTGACTTCTAAGGTTGGATCACCCACAATTTGATCAGAAGGGTGACTGAGTCTGGGTTTCTTGGTTCTTCTAGAGCTAGGTTCAGCCTCAGGTCCGGCTAGACGGTTTGGTTCAATATTTCGTTCAACTACTTGGGTTGGTTCAATTATTGGTTCAGTTGACGCTGTAGTTGGTTCAAGAGTTAGTTCATTTAGATGTTCAACTAGTGATTCAATTGTATGCACATTTTCTTCTTGATCAATAGTTGATGGGTTTAGGTTTTGATTATCAGATTTTGAATTAGTTTCCTCATTGAATATTAAATTCGTTGTTTCTTCAATTTTATTAGTTTGTTTATTGTAGACCCTATAGGCCCTACTTGTTGTGAATATCCTAAGAATACTCCTAGAGTTGACTTAGACTGAAATTTACCTAGATAGTCCTTGGTGTTTAGGATATGTACTTTGCACCCGAAAACCCTTAGGTAATGTAGGTTTGGCAGTCTATGGTAATATAGCTTATAGGGAGTTTTATTATGTCTTTTGTTAATTATGACCCTATTTTGAATATAGCAAGCCGTACTTATTGCTTCTGCCCGAAATTGGTTAGTTAGGTTGAATTCATTGAGCATTGTCCTAGCGGCTTCCTGTAGTGTTCTATTCTTTCTTTCTACTATCCCATTTTGCTGGGGGGGAGTTCTAGGACAGGAAAACTCGTGAATATATCCGTTTATTCTACAAAATTCCTCAAACCTTTGATTCTCAAACTCTCCCCCGTGATCACTTCTAAGTCTTTTGATTTTGGTGTCATTTTGATTTTCGATTATCTTACATAAGTCAATGAATAGGTTTAGGGTTTCATCCTTAGTTTTTAAGAACCAGACCCTGGTAAACCTAGAGTAGTCATCAATAACAACTAAGCAGTACCGGTTTCCGCTTAGTGACTTGGCTCCACGTGAATCAAATAGGTCAAGGTGCAGGAGCTCAAGTGTGGTTTGAGTTAGGTCTGATTGAATTGACGTATGATTAGACTTGGTTTGTTTACCTTGGTTGCATGAATTACATATTGTGTTTTCATAGTTCTTAATTTTTTGTACTCCTTTAATTAGACCAAGCTGGGTAATTTTGGAAATTAGTCTAACATTAGTGTGACCTAATCTCCTATGCCAGAGGTTGGATTCTTCTAATTGAGTTAATAGGCATTTAAGTACTATGGGTAGATTGATAGTATAAACATTATTTTTCCTAGCACCCTTAAGCAAAACTTCTGAGTCTTGAAGATTTTTAATTAGGCAGTTAAAGTTGGTAAAGGTAACTACATAGCCAGTATCACATAGTTGACTTATACTAAGCAGATTAAACCTGAAATTCTCAACCAAGAGTACCTTTTTAATCACAAAATCGGATTTGAGTTCAATGTTACCTAACCCAATGACTTTGAGTGTAGCATTGTTGCCAAATGCTACTGAGCCTAGGTTCTTGAACTTGAGTTTGGTGAATTTCAATTTATCTCCAGTCATGTGTCTGGAGCATCCACTATCCAACATCCATTGGTCCAAATCTTTATGTTCTTACACATAAAGTATTTATTGATTTGGATCCAATTAGAATTAAGGATATCCTAAATTGATTTTCACAACCTAATCTGTCTCACCCAATCTAGTGTTATCAATCACGTTAACCTTATGGGTTTTGTGAGACAAGTTTTAACAGAATGAAGATTTTAATTTGAAATCATGGTTAATTTTAAAAAGATTAAATTAATTTTGAAAAAAAAAATTTAATTAAGTTTTAAGTTTATTTTGAAAAGTGGTTGAATCTAAGATTAATTGAAATTTGTGTTAGATTCAAATTTGACAATAGTAAAGTGAATTTGATTTTCAATAATTGGCTTCCAGGTCTTGGCGAGGCACTAGGCCTTCTTTGGCCGTAGTCTTATTGGATCATTAACCCTTTCCTTGACAAAGTCTTTTATTGAAAATTCATCTTCGAGTTACTCCTTGAAAGATTTTGGTCTAACTAGTTTGGGTCTTGGATCGGTAGCTTCGGCTAGTTCCACCAAAATGGCTTCCCTAACGTACTATCATCTCACCTCCACACAATACTATGTTATTCAAATTTCAATTAAGTCATTTGTCCTTAGTCTAACCAGTCCTAGGTCTAAGCACAATGAATTGCAGAAAGAAATAAATAATCAAGCATGCAATAAAATTAAAGAATTAAAAGAAATTTTATCTAATTATGAAAATTATTTTTAAATTGGCTCCCCCTGGACTATAGCCTCGATAATAATTAGGCAAGATGTTAATCTTGTCCTTGGGGATCCAATACTGGTTTGGTCTAGCTTGGTTGTTCAAGCAAAGCTTGGGGACCCATGCTTGAATTTTGGCTCTAGGTTGGTTCAATACAGCATAGTACGATCGTTGTCTCGACTTGGTTTGATACCCTAACCCAGATCGATTAAGAACGGACTTCTGTTTTCCAAGGATCATGTCAAGACCCTTGGAACCCGAAGTAAATCGTTCTAAAGCCACTCTGAGCTCCTTGACCTGAGTTTTCAAGGAGGAGTTCTCTTTCTCAAGCTTTTCAACTTGAGTAGAGTTTCCTTCTTGAACCTTCTCGGTCAAGGATCTAGAGTCGGCTTCTCCTTTCAGAAGTTTTACTTCCTGTCGGAGGGACTCAACCCGGATTTTGGCTTTCGCCAAGTTACGAGATAAATAGACAATTAATTTCGATAATTCAATTTCGGAATAAACTCTTACCGTTATCTGGACGTTTTCCAAGATTGTGAGCTTTCCGTCGTCTGGCTCCGATTCTGATCCGGTGTCGATGTCTTCCGAGGCTATTAAAGCGAGAAGATTTGATTGTGGGGCCTCTTCTTCTTCTTCGGAGGAAGATTCATCCCAAGTGGCTTGGAGAGCCTTCTTCCTTCGAGTCTTCTTGGCTTCCTTCAGATTGGGGCATTCCGATTTGTAGTGTCCCTTCTTGTTGCATTCGTAGCAGGTGACATTTGTTTTGCCTTTTGAAGTTGAAGGTTTAGCTGGATCTTCCTTTCATCGGCTTGCTTTCTTTCTATTTGTCTGATGCTTTAGCTCCTTGTAGTAGTCCCGAGCTAGCAGCACCAACTTGGGTCGATCCCCTTCACTATCTTCTGAGTCTGTTTCCGTGTCAGACTCGGGTGCAGGTTGAGGCTTCTTCTTGGCGACTTTTCCTTGGGGTTTACCTGCAAGAAAAGCAATACTTTTCTCGACCATAGTGCAGTTAGTCTGTTCATGTAATTCTAATTCTGAAAAAAGTTCATCTAATTTAATTTTTGAGAGGTCCCTGGAAACCTTGTAAGCATCTACCATAGATGCCCACAGAGTGTTCCTTGGGAACGTGTTTAGGGTATACCTGTTTAGGTCACGGTTCTCTACCTTGTGACCTATTATGTGCAGCCCGTTCATCAGCTCCTGGATTCTGGCGTGGAGCTGTGCTGCTGATTCGCCTTCGTTCATTTTATTGTGTAGAGTCTGTTCAGCAACAGATCCCTTTTGCTGATTCTGGTGTCGGAGGTACCTTCGTGCAACTCAATCAGCTTGCTCCAGAGTTCTTTGGCACTGCTGAAAGGACCCACCCGGTTCAGCTCTTCCTTGGTCAATCCACATTGCAACGTCTGGGTTGCCTTTGCATCAGCCTCAATCTTCTTCTTCAGCGAGGCGTCCCATTCAGAGTAGTGATGTGTCACTCCTTCTGCATTCTTGGGGATTTCGAGACCAGATTGGATTATTATCCACATTTCCACCTGAGTTTTCAGGTGGACTTCCATCCTGCTTTTTTAGTAGGAGAAATCTTCTCCACTGAAAACCGGTGGTCTGGCTGTGCTGAATCCTTCTTGCATGGCCATAATCTTTTCTGAAAAATAAAAAACAGAGAAAACTTATTCTAAGACTTGATCTTGGATTAGTAGTGCGGAAGAAAATTAATAGAAATGAAAAACGATCGAGTGGTGTTGCACCAACCTCGATTAACGAGAAGAATTCGAAAAAAAAATTAAAATAATTTTGTAAAATCCGAAAAAAAATTCAAATTGATGGTTGCACCAAATTTGAGCCACCCGCTCTGATACCACTTGTTGGATCGTAGAAACTCGATAGAGGAGGGGGGGTGAATATCGAGATTAGATTTTTTGGAATACTAGAGAAAATACGCAACGGAAAATCGATCAATCGCGAACACAAATTGGTTTTACTTGGTTCGGAGTCGCGGTCGGCTCCTACTCCAAGGCCCATGGTCCTTGACCATTTACTTTGAGCAATTCTATATTTGGAAAAACTTTTACAAATTGATAGTACAGATATAGAATTGAAAATTGAATGAGCAACACTTTCGTAATTTAAGTTTATCGACGCCCGAGGTGGATTGAATTCCGGAGTAGAGGGTCGTCGTCGGAGCTGGAATCTCGAAGTCGAAGTTTGCCGGAGCGCAACGCTTGAACGAAAGTGTCTGGAGCGTAGAGATCAATGAATGTTGAAGCCTTGGGGGTGAACCCCCTTTTATAGCACCCATGGGGTCGCTTGTGTCGATGGGGGCGCCTAACACGTGGCTTTCCCTGCACGATCTCTTATCCGTAGGCTCTATCAGCGCTTATCCATCTACACTTGGGCACCTGAGCTGATGGGGGTGCCCGTGACCTCACGGGCGCCTGAGCTGACTCAGTCCACAGGCTTCGTGGCAGCTTGCTTCGATGTTCTGGTTTTTGCCTTTGCACTAGGGCACCCGTATCCATACGGGCGCCTAGCCATAGTTAGGCGCCCCACTCCATTAGGGCACCCGAGCTGCAGAAACACACTCCTTTGTTTCCTACAACCAAGGTTAGTTCCAAAACAAGAAAGTAAAGTCAGTCGTAGCTGTCTTGGTTCTGACTTCGGGTCTCCCAAATGGAACCCTAGGTCGAACCGACGCCTACTATTCCCTCGACGGGGAACGCACCCTCACCTACTCCTCTCAGGAGAGTTTACCTTTTGCCAACCGGCTCCTCCAGTTGGACTTTTACCCAATCCACCTGACCAGGTCTTCGTGCCCAACTTCCGGTTAGGTCTTCGGTGCCCAGCCCGTTGCCAGGACTGCTTGCCCAGTCCTCGACCAGGACTTCTTTGTCCAACATCCGGTCAGGTCTTCTTGCCCAGTCCTCGACCAGGACTTCTTTGCCCAGCCCTTTGCCAGGACTTCTTGCCTAGTGTACCTAGGACTTTTCCTGCACACTCAGTAAATATGTTAGATCATAATAACACCTTAACTTCTGAATCCTTTGCCATTATCAAAACACAGGTTTGACTTAGGTGTTGCCTACACCAACACATCATTCATATACAAAGATTATAAATGCAGGTGACTTTAGATAAATATCTTCTTAGATATAATTTCATTCATATAAAACCTTAAGTTTACAAGAAGTTCCAACAGATTGTAACATGTAAAAGATTATATAGTCTAGGGATAATGTAACAATTTTCATGATAGGTATGGTAAACATAACTAGTGTGGCATAATTGACATAACCATAGCTATGCAAACAAGACCAGGGTCTCCAAACAAGAAACTTATTGAGATCGGCTGCTTCGACGAGGGAGGGAGGGAGGGAGGCGCAGCAAGTGGCGGGCCTGCTTCGGCGAGGGAGGGGCGAGTTAGGGCTTCGATGACAAGGAAACGATAGTTATGACTTCGAGGGAGGAAGATCACAGATCGGCTAGTGCACAGGAAATCCTAGTTTCGTCAGTACAGTGGAAACCCTAGTTTCGACTAGCTATGGCCAACAAGGGAGGGAGGAAGGCGCGGCAAGGGGCAGGCCTGCTTCGGCGAGGGATGGAGGTGGGTTAGGGCTTTGGCAACGAGGAGGATAGTTAGGGCTCCGACCATAGAACAAAAGTAGAAAAATCATACCTGCTTCGGTGGGGCGGATTGCCATAGGTGGCGACGAGGAGGGAGGCGGGTAGCGATGAGGAAACCACCGAGATGCTGAGACCACGTGCAGGGGAGATCACACACAAGGAGAGAAGCTGGCGAGGGAGGAAGACAAAAACAACTGCTTCAACGAGGGAGGGAGGCGGGAGAACCTGCTTAGGCGAGGAGGGAGGCTGGGTTAGGGTTCGAGATGAGGTTTGAAGATTTGGACGCGAGAGAAAGAGGGACGCGAAAGTGAGAGGGCTTTGAAGATTTGGACGTGAGAGAGAGGGCTTCGAAGATTTGATGCAGTGAAAAATCAGCGCTGAATTTGGCTTACGCGGACGTTGCCACGAGGGCAGTCCACAGGCAATCCGAACGCAAGGTCCGCAACCGATCAGCATTGTATACACACACACACATAGCCAACACGGTTGGAAACAATAGAAATAAAAGGATAATATAATACAATATCACAGTTAATAAAGACATAATAAACTTCGTAAAATAAATACGTCAACCGAAAGTCCACAAAGTAAATACAAGTTCATTAAAGACACATATACAAGACCACTGAATAAAAATACGAAAACAAACCAAAAATACTCGACACTATAAGACTGGCAAGTGGATTCTCTCCTGGCGGTACGAGATGCAGCTATTAATTATCTGAAACAATAATAGAGGTAAGGGGTGGTGATTGGTGAGTCCGAGCTCAAAATCTGCAGGTATAGTGGATAGATAAATATATGGTGTAAATAAGGTAAATCAAGCAGGTAGAAACAAAGTATACATTCTCCGAAATAAGAGTATAATCAAATGCATAAATATACTCAACAATTCATATATCCTATGAGGCATGATCAAAAATCCCCATACCAAATTAATAAGCTACTCGTCCTATGAGCAAATCCAGATCAAATAATAAATGTAAATCAAATCCATACATGCATGTCAATCAAATATAACAATCATAACTCAAACAAATACAACATGCATCATATTCAAATGATGTAATGACATGTGTCACTCCTACACAGTAATTTAACAATCATCACACCACATCTATGTGGCCGACTAGGCAAGAGCTATGATAACTGTATGTACTTGCACAACTATCTCCTTTGAGTGGCCGAGTGAACAAGATTCCGAGAGAATCACCTCAATCTCTGAGAGAAAAACCTCAATCCTGAACGCTAAGAAAAGGGGGAGGGCAACCGCTCTATATCAAAGATCCCAGGAGGAGTGTACCTCTACTCCAGGAACAAGGGAGAGTGTAACCTCTAACCCCATGGGCTTACCTAGACCTCGTAAATAACAAAGGGTTGTCACTATCAGCTACAACTCTAACAAATACCATCAACCCTAAGTAGTTGAGTAAATAGGACGACTACTCACACTCTGACAACTATCATTACCCCGAATGGATGAGTGGGCAGTCCTCTATATGACTGACGACGAGCTTAACCACAAGGAAGTCGATAACCGTTAGCATGCAACAATGCACTATGGTACATGATACCAATGTACGCAAACCCAATCAAGTCAACCATCATGCAACTAATCAGAACACAAGTATCAAATTAAAACCATAATAAATAAACATACAGCTAATCTACTGGGTAGGGTATATCTAATGTCAATCAAATCCTAGATAGGTCACATGATAGTTCTAGAGTATACACGTACAAGCGGTCCTCTTTAGATCAGAAATCAAGAGTTGAGACTGTATAACTGAAAATTTAGATTTTAACTCAAAGGTCAAACATAGAAAAAATATCAAGCAGAAAACCAAGTAGAATAGATCTAAGGTAAATAATCCTACACAGATAACAAAATAATCATGCATTTAAAGGTAACCAGAGCTATAGAATCAAGTAAGAAGTGCTCGCCTCATAAATGATGTATGCATATCGGATAGAGAACCTCCATGTCCAAGTGTCCAAACCAAATCAATGTATTGTATCACAAGATATAGTTTTAATTACTTTAACCAAATAACGACTAGCTAACAAAATTCCAAGCCTAATTAGAATTGTTCTAATGGTTCATTAATTAACCTCAACTAGTGCTTAACTCCCGACTAATCCCAAATGATAGAGGTTAGGTTCCAACCTCTGTCCCATAGCAAGATCAAAGAGAACAAACCAATACCAACATCCCATCAATAATTAGATTCACTAAAATCAAGCTATTCATTTATCCACCAAATTGAATGCATCATTGATAGCTCACAGCAACACCTACAACACCAAAGCTCACTTGCCAAGCAAACCACAGATCCTGTTATCAATTCACACAATCACCTCAAGCACAACAATCTCTAACCTAACCAAGCTCACTCCAAACAAAATTTAATTCCCAAAGCCCATGTAGTACACGGTAAGAACCCAACACCCAAAAGACTAGGCCAATTAACCCTACAACAATCAAGAGCCTATCTGAAACAAATCTAAAACATGGTGATCTCCATTTAGGTTCAACATCACAATCCCAATGAAATTCTATTAAGAAACTAATTCATCCAATTTGATCTAAGTTACACTAATATTAAATCATCCAAGATACATCTAAAACCATCTATTGATCAAGGTTACTCGATCACCAAAACCCAATCACACAGATTCAATGGGCATCCCATGACAACACAAATCGCTAGAACAAAGAAAGCACCCAAATCCTTCAACAGCTCACGACAAAGGTCACAATTCCATAATTTAGTAGTAACATTAGTTACACAAAACCAAACTGCCATAGAACATTTTAATCTGAATAATCAAAATCATATCTACCGAAAGCATGGATCTAAACATATCAAATTAAAGGTTGTTTTTACTCATCCAAAATCAACAATCCAAACACTGTACTCACCTGATCTAGCATGCTAACTCCACATATGAAATCAAGAATTCAACTAGGGCACACAAGACATTCTAATCTAGTGTACATGCTCCTTGATCCTTGACTTCGATCCCTCTCTTCGTCGATCATCAATGGCGAGCCGCCTACCTTGAATTGAAATAGAGATCAACAAAGATCCAACCAAGATCCACGGAAAAAGGAGAAAGAAAACCAAGATCTTACCTAAACTTATGCCGACTCTTGATAATTCTTGCAAGGTGGAGATTGCATGCTAGGAAGAGAAAAGGAAGGTTGGTTCGGGCAGATGTCATGAGAGGAAGGGTGAAGTCGCTCGATCATGTGGACAGGAACTGCAAGGAAAAGGTCGTGGCGCCGGCTTGGTCACATGGCGAAGAGTAGAATCGTGATTTTAAGGGCTTGGGACGGTGGTTGTCACACAGGAAGAAGAAACCACAAGGCTTTGTGTGCAGCGTCGAGGAGAAAACGAGAAGACAGGAAGGAATTTAAGAAGGAAAAAATAGTAAAAAGCAAAACAAATATATATATATATATATATTAATGGTAGTATTTGTAATTAACCCCTCCAATTTAGAAAATTTAAATCTCACCCTTAAATTTTGGTTTTATGCATTTCAGTCCTCTTGAATTTTTTTGGATTTATCAAAGAGTTGCTCTGAAAGCTATTGGAGATGTTATCTTGATTTTAAGCAATAATTTTAAGTTATCTTTAAGGGATGTTTCATTCATTCAAGACATAGTTAAAAATTTTATTTTTATTTCAATGCTTGAAAGATATGGTTATTCTTGTCTTTTTGCAAAAGGTGTTCGCAATATTTACAAGGATAAATGTTTGATTGAGATTGCCAAATTAGAAAATGATTTCTATAACTTAAAATTAAAAGATATTCCGGTAAACAATATCGAAGTGCAATCAACAATGAAGAAAAGAAAAGAAGATAGTTCTAATTGTTGATGCAGTCTGACCTTGATTGTTGTTTTGGTGTTGACACCAATTTTAGTTTAGATTAATGAGATAAGTTTGGTTGAGTGAATTCGAATTAAGTCCTGGTCGGGGACTGGGCATGAAATCCCGGTGAGTGAAGCTGAGTCCTGGTGAGTGAAGCCAGGTGACTGAAATCCCGGTGAGTGAAGCCGGGTCCTGGTGAATGAAGCCAGGTGAATGAAATCCCGGTGAGTGAAGCCGGGTCCCGGTGAGTGAAGCCGGGTGACCGAAACCCTCGTGAGTGAATCCAGGTCCTAGTGAGTGAAGCTAGGTTGAATGAAGTCCAGGTGAGTGAAGCTGGGCACGTAGTCTTGGTCCGGGGGACTGAGCATGAGTCAGAGAAGGCTAGGGAGCTCGTTCTCTTGACTGAGAGTTGAATTGGGAGTCTCTGGATCGGTCTGGTGACCGATCAGGGAGTTGGCACGAACTCCCTGTTGTGGATTGGTCTGGTGACCGAACCAAGGACGTCTGATCGGTTTGGTGACCGATCAGGGAGAGAACAGAAAAGTTTCTGCTTTGCTTCTGATCGTTCTGGTGTACGATCAGAGAGTGATCAGAAGGTTGAGGGAGAAATCCTTGATCGGTCTTCGTGACTGATTAAAGTGTCGTGACACTGTTCATCCCGACCGATCAGGAAGGATCCTGATCGGTCAGGGAGTGACCTGATCGGTCACCAGACTGATCAGGGCACAACCTGATCGGTCCGGTGACCGATCAGGGGTGTTTGCCTGCGGTAGCTGGAGGAAACCCAGCAAATTGAGGATCGGTCTGGTGACCGATCCTTGAGCTGTGATCGGTCAGTGTGACCGATCACAGATTAGTCAACGATTCCAGTTTCTCACTCTGGACCGATCAGGCCGGAGCCTAATCATTCAGGGTTTACCGTGATCGGTCTGGTGACCGATCAGGTTCATCTCTGATCGATCTGGTGACCGATCAGTAGCTGAAAACATTAATTCAAATACGCTGTCAGACTTCTGATTGCGTCTGTTTCCCTCTGTGTTACATCACGGTGTTAACGTCTGTGTGGTTTGCTCTCTTTGTTTTGGTTTTCTGTTTTGTTTCTGTTTTTGCATTTGTCTTCCGCTGCTTAACCCATAAGTGCAGAAACTTCAAAGAGGCGAAAAATCTGTGTCTGGCTACATTCACCCCCCCCCTTCTCTAGTCATCCAATCACCAACAAGTAGTATCAGAGCTTGGGGCTCTGCTCAAACGGACTAACACCCGAGAGTCAACAAGAATGGCAGTGAGAGAAGGATTTAGCACCACCCGACCTCTCTTCTTCGACGGATCTGATTTTCAGTATTGGAGGTCTCGCATGGAGTACTACCTCAAGACCGATATTGGAATGTGGTTCTCCGTGAAGGAAGGATTCATCCCTCCAAGAGATGCTGAGGGAAAAGAGTTGGAGTCCTCACGATGGTCGGCTGAGCAAACTCGTAAAGGGGAAGCCGATGCGAAAGCCGTGGTCACCTTGCAATGCGGGATGACCAAGGACCAACTAATCAAAGTTGGTCTCTTCACAAGCGCAAAGGATTTATGGAATAAGCTTATCAAACTCCATGAGGGCACCCGGGACTCGAGGATAGCCAAGAGGGACTTATTCCTCAACCAACTACAAAATCTAACCATGAAGGAGTCTGAGACGGTAAGTGAACTTCATGGTCGGTTCAAAGAAATTCTCAACGGTCTCCACTCCATTGATGAAAAGGTCGAGAACCACGACCTTATGAGGTACGTTCTAAAAGTTTTTCCGAGAAATGTCTTGTGATCATCCATGGTAGATGTCTACAAGGTATCCAAGGATTTGTCAATTGTTAAGTTAGAAGATTTATTTTATGAAATGGAACTACATGAGATCGCTAACCAAAGCCCAAAGGAGAAGGGTGTAGCATTTGTGGCAGGCGACAGAAGAAAGCAGAGGAAGGAGAAGAAGAAGGAAAGGGAGGAGGAGAAGAACACATGTCACATGGCTTTCATGGCACTAGAGGTACCAAATGAAGAAAGTGGTGACGAATCGAGTGACTCCTCAACTGTGACTACATCATCTTCGGATGATGAAGAGGTAACTTCTCCCGAGTTAGACAAATGTTATAGAACGATTGCATGCTTAACTAGTTTGTTAAAGAAATTAAAGAACAAAGTAAAGTTATTGAAATTGGAAATAGAACAATTGAAGACACCTAAGGATCATGATAATGATGACTTACATGTTAAGACCCTTAAGGATGAAAACAAGACTTTGAGGAGTGAAATTGAAAATCTCAAGAATATTCTTGAGAAATTTTCAATTTGCTCAAAAATCCTAGATATGGTTCTTAACTCCCAAAGGGCAGTTTACAATAAGGCCGGTATAGGTTGTTGGATCGAGAGAACCGATAGAGGGGGGGTGAATATCGGAAAGAGTTCAGATTTGAAAAGAGAATACGTAGCGGAAGATTAAAAACAAAAACACGCAAACACAGATATTTTTTACTTGGTTCGGAGCCTAGGTCGACTCCTACTCCAAGGCCCACGGTCGCTGACCGTTTACTGCGGGCAATACTATAATCGCGTAAAAAAAACAGTTACAGAAATGGAATTACAATTCAAGTACAGTACTGAAATTGAGCTCTTCTTTTTACCGACGTCCAATGTAGATTACTTTTTCCGGAGCAGTAGGACGTCGTCGGCGCTTGTATCTTGAGTCGGGAGGTTGCCGGAGCAGAGCGCGGAGGCCGAAGAGCGTAGAAGCGTTGAAAGAAATCGTTGTTTCAAGCCTCGGGGTCGAGGGCCCTTTTATAGGCCCTGGGGGCGCCCGGAACGTCGGGGGCGCCCCCCCACGTGTCGGCCGATCCACCTTTAGCTCAGTCAGCGTCTGATCCCTTCAAATTCGGGATTAGATCTTGACCGGGGCGCCCGGGACGATGGGGGCGCCCGGGTTGACCGGGTCAGAGCTTATCCCTTGGCTTCACTGGCTTCTGGTTCGATGGCATGCACAGGGGGCGCCCGGGACGCTGGGGGCACCCGGGAGCAGCGGGGGCGCCCGGGAGCATGGGGGTGCCCGGGAGATGAGCTGTCGAAGCCTGCCTTTGTTTTGTGTGTTTTGTGTTCACCTTGGGGGCGCCCGGGACACTCCGGGCGCCCTGGTCAGCTGTTGCCTCATTCCTTTGAGGCTCTCTGAGCTGCAGACACTCGTTCCTTTGGTCCTGCATCCAGGGTTAGTCCAAAACACCATAAAACAATAAGATGTTAGTTTATACAGCCTTAGCTGTCTTGGTTTTGACTTTGGGCCTCCAAAATGGAGCCCTAGGTCGAACCGACGCCTACTGTTCCCTCGACGGGGAACGCGTCCTCACCTACTCCTCTCGGGAGAATGTATTTGATGCCAACCGCTCCTCTGGTTGGACTTTTGCCTGGCGGTCCTTTGCCAGGTCTTGGATACCGAGCTGTCCTTCGTCCGGTGCCTAGCATTCCTTCGCTAGGGCTTCAGTCCCAAGCTGTCCTTTGCCTGGCGCCTAGCAGTCCTTCTCTAGGGCTTCAGTACCCTGGCATTCCTTCGCCAGTGCCTAGCAGTCCTTCGCTAGGGCTTTTTACCCTGGCATTCCTTCGCCAGTGCCTAGCAGTCCTTCGCTAGGGCTTTTTACCCTGGCATTCCTTCGCCAGTGCCTAGCAGTCCTTCGCTAGAGTGACATGTTAGATAGCAAGTAAGACTTAACTTCTGAGCCCTGTTGTCATTATCAAAACTCAGGTTCGACTTGGGTGCTTTCTGCACCAACAATCTCCCCCTTTTTGATTTATGGCAACCCTGGTTCAAAAAGTTAAGTTTAATCAAGGCATATACAAATTACCTTTTGTTCCCTCCCCCTGGAAGGAATCTCCCTCTAGATTTTTCAAAAATTCGTGGGGTTTTCGACACTAAGTTCTAAGTTTAAAGTTTGGATTTTTACTTTGAAAATTTTAAAAAAATTATACTTGTAGAGAATTTTTGAGTTCAAATACTTAGTAAACTTTGAAAACTTAAGTTTAAGAAGGATTTTCAAATTTTAGTTTGAGTACCAACAAATTGAAAGTTTTAAGTTTATGGTACTTCAAAAAGTTTTGAAAAACTCTAAGTTTTAAAGTACTTCGTGAAGTTAACACAAACCTAAGTACTTCTGAAAAGCTTAAGTTTTTCTGAAAAACTTAAGTACTTTTGAAAAGTTTAAGTACTTTAAAAAGTTTTGACAAGCTTAAGTAAGCAATTTTTTTAACAAGCTTAAGTACTAGGAAAGTTTTGAAAAGCTTAAGTACTTTGAATAGCTTAAGTGAGAAAATTTTTGACAAGCTTAAGTACTAGGAAAGTTTTGAAAAGCTTAAGTACTTTGAAAAGCTTAAGTAAAAATTTTTTTTAACAAGCTTAAGTACTAGAAAAGTTTTGAAAAGCTTAAGTACTTTGAAAAGCTTAAGTGAGAAAAACTTAGTGCTTTAGTACTTTGAAAAACTTAGTACTTTAGAAAAGCTTAGTTAAGTACTTTTTGAATAAAGGATAGATTTTGAAATTTCGAGAGAAAAATATTCTACAAAAAAAAATTTTAAACAAAAAATTTTAAATTCTCTCCTTTCTTATCTCTCCCCCTTTGCCATATATCAAAAAGATAAATAGAGCAGAAATTAAATTGCATAACGGAAATAACTTTCATAATGGAAAATATTTGTATGATTTTGCTGTACTAAACCAATTCATGATAAGACTTAAATCAAATCAGTTAATTTTCTCTTGTAGGGACCTGTCTAACCCAATTAGCTACTTACTAACTGTTATAAACAGTAGTTTTTGCTAGGGTTAGTCAAGTTAAGTGTTTTTGTTCAAGTTAGATTTTCTAAACTTGACACTTAACTTGATTGCTGTGTAAGTTGTATTTAGTGCCCCAATTACTGCAGATGCACTGACTTAAAGCATCTTGAATTAAGGCAAAGACCTAAGCATCTCAACCCTTTCTAGGTTATCAATCAAAAGTACCCTAAGGTGCGTGTGAGATGCTGGCTTCTAACTCTATAGGTGCATTCAGTTCTAGGGTTAGGGCCTAGGCTAAGTCCATTTGCGAAAAAGCCCTAGTTTTGAGAGGGGGTAGTTTTGAAATAAAACTAAGAAATTTTTTTTAAAAACTGATTAAATAAAACAGTTTTTCAAGTTCTTTTAGAAACTGATTTTTAAATCAAGTAAAGCAATAAGAAATTAAAAAGTAGAGTTAACCTATTCTACAGAGCACAATCCTAACTGTCTTCTTAGTGAGCTGAACTCAGACTCAGGTAAGGGTTTTGTGAGTATGTCAGCTAGGTTGGATTTAGAGTCTATATGCTTAAGTACTATTTCACCCCTGGCTACATGGTCTCTTACAAAGTGATGTTTGACTTCTATGTGTTTGGTTCTGGAATGTTGGATTGGATTTTTAGTTAGATTAATTGAACTTATATTGTCAATAAATACTTGAGTTTGGGTGTAGTTAAGCTGGAAGTCCTTAAGAGTGTGCATCATCCATAAAAGTTGTGCTACACACTCTCCTAAGGCTACATACTCAGCTTCAGTTGTGGACAGAGCTACACAGTGTTGTTTTCTGCCGCACCAACTTACTAGACTATTTCCTAACAGTTGGCAGCTTCCACTTGTGCTCTTTCTATCTAATTTACAACCAGCATAGTCAGAATTCGAGTATCCTGACAAATTGAAAGTTAAGGTTCTAGGATACCAAATCCCTACATTTAGGGTGCCCTTTACACATCTTAGTATTCTTTTTAGGGATGCTAAGTGCGTTTCCTTAGCACAGGTTTGGTATCTAGCATACATCCCTACAGCAAAAAGAATGTCAGGTCTGCTGGCTGTAAGGTACAGTAGACTACCTATCATACTTCTATAGAGTTTAAGGTCCACTGGTTTACCATCAGGGTCACTATCTATTTTTACATTAGTGGTCATGGGGGTACTTATGCTTTTAGAGTTATCCATTTTGAATTTCTTTATTAACTCTTTAGCATATTTGAATTGATGGACATAGTTTCCATCCCTAGTTTGTTTAATTTGTAAGCCTAGGAAAAAGTTAAGTTCACCAACTAGGCTCATTTCAAATTCGTTTTCCATTATTTTAACAAATTCTTTTAGAAAGTTCGAGTTGGTGTACCCAAAGATTATGTCATCTACGTAAATTTGAGCAATAAATATATCTTTTCCTAAGGTTTTAATAAATAGGGTTGAGTCAATTTGTCCTTGTTTAAATTCTTTAGAGATTAAGTAAGTTAATAAACGTTCATACCAGGTCATAGGTGCTTGTTTTAGTCCATATAGTGCTTTAGTTAGTTTGTAAACGTGGTCAGGTTTGTCTAAGTCCTCAAACCCAGGGGGTTGTCCTACATAAACTTCTTCTTTAATGAATCCATTTAGGAAAGCTGACTTTACATCCATTTGATATAGCTTAAATCTTTTATGGGATGCAAAGGCTAACAACATTCTAATGGACTCAAGTCTAGCTACTGGGGCATATGTTTCATCGTAATCTAATCCCTCTACTTGGCTGAATCCCTTCACTACTAAGCGGGCTTTATTTCTAACTATTTCTCCTTGATCATTTAGCTTATTCCTAAAGACCCACTTGATGTCAATGACGGATTTGCCCTCAGGTTTAGGTACTAATTCCCAGACTTGGTTTCTCTCAAATTGAGCTAATTCTTCTTGCATAGCTATGATCCAATCAGGATCAGGTAGGGCTTCCTCTATAGTTTTGGGTTCAATTTTTGATATCATAGCTATTTGACTAAGGTTTCTATAAGAGGATCTAGTCCTTACTCCTAGAGTTGGATCACCCACAATTTGATCAGTTGGGTGATTAAGTCTGGGTTTCTTGGTTCTTCTAGAACTTGGTTCAGCCTCAGGTCCGGCTGGTCGGTTTGGTTCACTATTTGATTCGACTCCTTGGGCTGGTTCATTTGTTGGTTCGATAATTGGTTCAGTTGACTCATTAATTGGTTCAATAGTTAGTTCGTTTAAGGGTTCAATTAAATGTTCAATAGTTTGTTCATTATTTTCTTGATCAGAATTTGATGAGGTTAGGTCTGGATTATCAGATTTTGAGTTGATTTTTTTCATCAAATATTAAGTTTGTTGTTTCTTCAATTTTCTTAGTTTGTTTGTTATAAACTCTATAGGCTCTACTTGTGGTTGAGTATCCTAGGAAGATACCTGGGGTTAACTTGGACTGAAATTTTCCTAAATAGTCTTTGGTGTTTAGGATATGGATTTTGCATCCAAAGACCCTTAGGTAGTGTAGATTTGGGAGTCTATGGTAGTACAGTTCATAGGGTGTTTTGTTGTGTCGCTTGTTAATCAGAACCCTATTTTGGATGTAACAAGCCGTACTAATCGCTTCTGCCCAATATTGGTTTGCTAAGTTAAATTCGTTGAGCATAGCCCTAGCGGCTTCCTGTAATGTTCTATTCCTTCTTTTGACTATCCCATTTTGTTGGGGGGTTCTAGGACATGAAAATTCATGTAAATACCCATTTACCTTACAGAATTCCTCGAACCATTGATTTTCAAATTCTCCCCCGTGGTCACTCCTAAGTCTTTTAATTTTAGTATCATTTTGATTTTCAATTAATTTACAGAATTCATTAAATAGATTTAGAGTTTCATCTTTGGTTTTTAGAAACCTAACCCAGGTGAACCTAGAGTAATCATCAACTATTACTAAGCAGTATCGGTTCCCGCTTAGTGACTTGGCTCCATGTGAATCAAATAGGTCAAGGTGCAGGAGCTCAAGTGTGGTTTGAGTTAGGTCAGATTGGATTAGTTTGTGATTAGATTTGGTTTGTTTACCTTGATTACATGATTCACATATTAGGTTTTCATTGTTTTTAATTTTGGGGATACCTTTGATTAAGCCAAGTTGGGTGACTTTTGAGATAGTTCTCAGATTAGTGTGACCTAGTCTCCTATGCCAGAGATTTGATTGTTCTAACTGAGTTAACATACATTTGGGTACTAAGGGAAGGTTTATGGTGTATACATTATTTTTTTCTAGTGCCCTTGAGCATGATTTCTGAGTCTTGTACATTTCTAATCAGGCAGTTAGAATTGTTGAAGGTGACTATATAACCAGAATCACATAACTGACTTATGCTAAGCAAGTTAAAATTGAAGTTTTCAACCAAAAGAACTTTCTTAATAACAAAGTCAGATTTGAGTTCAATATTACCTGACCCAATTACCTTGAGTGTAGCATTGTTGTCAAATGCCACTGAGCCTAGGTTCTTGAACTTGAGTTTGGTGAACTTCAATTTATCTCCAGTCATGTGTCTGGAGCAACCGCTATCCAACATCCATTGGTCCAAATCTTTATGTTCCTACACATAAAGAGTTTTATTGATTTGGATCCAATTAGAGTCAGGAATAGCTTAAATTGAGTTTCACTGCCTAGTCTGTCTCACCCAAATCTAGGGTTTTCAACCACGTTAGCCTTATAGGTTTTGTGAGACAGGTTTTGATAAGTAAAATTATTTTATAAAATTAATTTTTATTTAGCAAACCTTAAATTAATTTTTGAAAACAGTTAAATTTATTTTGAAAGGAAATGTTTGAATCTATACTTAACTGAAAATTTGTGTTAAATTTGAATTTGACAAAAAGTAATTTGAATTTGAAATTCAGAAATTGGCTTCCAGATCTTGGCGAGGCACTAGGCCTTCTTTGGCCGTAGCCTTATTGGATCATCAACCCTTTCCTTGACAAAGTCGTTTAATGAAATTTCATTTTCAAAATTAATCTTTGAAAAGTTCTGGTCTAACTAGTTTGGGTTTTGGATCGGTAGCTTCGGCTAGTTTCACCAGTCTAAAGAGACCAAGTGTACTTGATCTTATTAGAATTGGTTTCCCTAACGTACTATCATCTCACCTCCACCCAATATTATGTTGTCAAGTTTTAGTTAAGTTTGTTCAGTCCTTATACTAACCATTCCTAAGTCTAAGCATGGTAAATTGCAAAAATTTAAATAAACAATCAATCAAGCAAATTGCAAGAATTAAATTCTATTTAACAATAAATATAGTTTTTAATTTGGCTCCCCCTGGACTAAAGTCACGGTAATGATTAGGCAAGATGTGAATCTTGTCCTTGGGGATCCAATACTGATTTGATTCAGTTGGTTTGTTCAGGTACAGTTTAGGTACCCATGCCTGAACTTTACTTCTGGACTGATTCAGTACAGCAAAGTAAGATCATTGTCGGGATTTGGTTCTATAGCCAAGTCCGGATCGATTTAGAACGGACTTCTGTTTTCCAAGAATCATGTCAAGACCCTTGGAACCAGAAGTGAATCGTTCTAAAGCAGCTCTAAGATCCTTAACCTGAGTTTTTAGGGAGGAGTTCTCTTTCTCAAGTTTTTCAACTTGAGTAGAAGTTCCTTCTTGAACTTTCTCGGTTAAGGATTTAGAGTCAGCTTCCTCTTTCAGGAGTTTTACTTCCTGTCGGAGGGATTCGACTCGGAGTTTGGCTTTCGCCAAATCTCGAGAAAGATACGAAATAAGTTCATTTAACTGACATCTATTGAAACCACTTACCTTGATTTCGTCGTCTTCTGAAAAGGTTAGTCTGCCGTCGTCCTGTTCTGACTCTAACTCGGTCCCGACTTCTTCTGAGGCGGTCAGGGCTAGTAGGTTTGACTGGGGTGCTTCTTCTTCTTCTTCTGAGGAAGATTCGTCCCAGGTTGCTTGGAGTGCTTTCTTTCTTCTTGTCTTCTTGGTGTCCTTCAGGTTCGGACACTCTGTCTTGTAGTGGCCCTTCTTCTTGCACTCATAGCAAGTCACGTTGGGCTTGTTTTGTCATTTGTGGGTTCAGCTGGTTCGTCTTTTCTTCGGTTTGTTTTTCGTCTGTTGGTTTGGTTCTTCAATTCTTTATAGTAGCTTCGGGCCAGTCGGACCAGCTTAGGTCGATCTCCTTCTTCGTCTTCTGAGTCTGAGTCTGAGTTAGACTCGGGTTCAGGTTGTGGCTTCTTCTTTGTTGACCTTCCAGTTTTTCCTGCAACAAAGGCAATACATTTCTCGGCCAACTTGCAGTTAGTTTGTTCATGCAGTTCTAATTCAGAAAACAATTCATCTATTTATTTTTGGAAAGATCCCTTGAGACCTTGTATGCATCTACCATAGATGCCCACAAGGTGTTTCTAGGGAAAGCATTTAAGGCATACCTTATTAGGTCACCGGTTTTCGACCTTGTGACCAATAGTATGTTAGACCGTTCATAAGTTCCTGGATTCGAGCGTGAAGCTGAGCGGCCATTTCGTTGTCCGGTCATTTTTATTGTATACAGCTTGTTCAGGAGCAGATCTCTCTTACTGATCCGAGTGTCTGATGTTCCTTCGTGCAGCTCGATCAGTTTTACCCACAGCTCCTGGCACTGTTGAAGGGGCCCACCCGGTTCAGCTCCTCCTTTGTTTAAGCCGCATTGAAGGGTCTAAGTCGCCTTTGCATCGACTTCAATTTTTGCGCTTCAGAGCGTTGTCCTATTATGAGTAGGTTTGCGGTACTCCTTCAGCGTTCTTCGGAATCTCCAGTCCGGACTGGATGATTATCCACATGTTCACCTGAGTTTTCAGGTGGACCTCCATTCGACTTTTCCAGTA
>JAGFNQ010006759.1:26843-51205 GCA_024364735.1 Boesenbergia rotunda | reverse complement strand
CCACCTCGCCCTTGGCCAATGCCCTGCTATTTCTCAGCGCTTGCACATTTGTACAAATGTGAGAAGCACACCCAGTATCTAATACCCATGATGTAGAAATAGAAAGGTTGACTTCTATAACATTTATACCTGAAGTAGAAGTCTCACTTCTCTTCTTCTTCAGATCTTCCAGGTATACCTTGCAGTTCCGCTTCCAATGCCCTGCCTGCCCTTGATATAATTGCTTAGGTGGCCAATCATATCGTAAGCATTCATGTTCTCGTGTTGCTTCTGAAGCTCAGAGGACATGCAGCATAGCATTAGGCACGATACGTCTAACGCGTCGTCTTGATGCTTCTGATGAGCATCTCTAACGCTAGGATGGCTGAGGGAAGTGGTGCTTCAGGAACTGCTTGCTCTAGAACGTACAGCTTACGTTCCTGTTTGAGGACTATCCTCAAGTTCCTGTACCAGTCCAGGAAATTAGCTCCAGTGAGCTTGTCCTTCTCAAGGACAGATCGCAGAGAGAGATGTTCGTGTTTGACATGGTAATCTACAACATAAATGCAGAAAATAAATATCCACCATTGTATCATATTTATCATTTAACTAGGCCTTTAATTAAATGATGCTCCACTGAATTATAGGGCTTTGGTAGAATCGAGTCATAGATGTGGTAAAACCACACTACTAGATTCACACCAACTAACTATAATTCTCGTAGGTTAAGATCCACATCATACTACGCCTTGAGTTAGCTTTGGCTAAATCGCCCAAGACTTAGTATGATCGGTAGGTACCAATTACCAATTACATCTCTATGCAACTCTTGTTTATAGGATCAAGAATTAACATTTATGAATAATCTTGAGTTAGCTTTGGCTAAATCGCCCAAGACTATTGATAAATGCGATCTTGTCCTACCTTTCCAACTATTGGAATATGCCTATAGTTAGGCTCGATCCAATTGAGCTAACTAGTTACTCAATCTAATTGAGCTCAATCTAACCCAAGCGTGATAGGCGGGACCAAGGTTGACCCTCCGCATCCTACCAAGATTAAATGCATTGCTCTGCTTTGGCAGATTCAACAATCGCATATGATCATGGTAGTGATGGGTATCAAGGCTCGTTAGGCATATACGAGTTGATTTCGATTTAGATCTAATCTAATCGATGATGTGCATCGTATTTAGGCATTTATTAAATCTAATTTAACCTAAATGTGTACTAGGTGCACATCAAAATGTGGTTCCCACATTACATGTACATCACATACACTCATGTATATTCTATTCTATACTAACATGCATCACATACATATAAGCAAAAAATAAAATATACAAGAAAATTAAGTGTGATTAGTCATGGCCCTACTAAGATCTTCTCAAGCCAATGAAAAGATCTTTTGGTCAACCTAGGGTCTAGGCAGCAGCTTCTCCAAGCTCCTCCTTCCAGAACCCTATGTGTTGTCGGCTTGCTTCCCACGAGTCCGTCTTCTCCAGAATTGCCTTCATCTTTAATTTTGTACATTACAAAATTTATACTCGAGTTACATTCGAGTCTTAAACTAATTTTAACAGAAATAATTATAAAAAAAACCGACACGCAGGTCGCAATCACAATACAACACCCACAACACAAATAACGGCACGCAGGCCATAATATGAATTACACACATATTTTAATCTAATTAAAATAGGGTTTTGGGTCATGATCATCACACTTCTGTACATAATTCAAAATTATGTAATTTTATAAATTTTATATAATTTTTCTACTGATTTTTAGAATTTTTCCGAGTCACAACTCCACGGCGGTCCCGGTAAGCGGGTTTCGGGCGTAATCGCGAGACAAGGCCCCTTGCGGGGTTAGGGGCAGCGCCCCTACTCGTGAAATAACCTTCACGAGTGTCTTCTTGCGATTATACAACGCCTTAACCCGCTGTCCCAAAAACCATTTGGGCGAAACTTGCCGTTTCGGAGAAGTTTTTCTCGGTGGCAAAGTCTACAAGTGCTTCGCACTCGTCGCTTTGCCTCTACGAGAAAAATTACTCAAAAATCCTAAAATTTAGAAAAATTACAGAAGCAAATATTTATCTAAATTTTGTATCTAATACAAAAAAATAAAAACAAAATGAGCACAAGCTTCGCTCGTGACTCTGATACCACTGTAGGGTTTTTCGGGCCACGAAAACCGCTTTTTCGCGTCGCGGAAACCCCGAAAGCCCCATTAGAAAGGATCCGAGCGAAGAAAGCCATTTCAAAAATTACGAGTGCTCGTTTACATGCTTCAAAACCCGATCTACTCCTAGATCTAAAGAGGGATAAACTTTTTACCTTTGATGCGTGCCCCGTTTAATCCCGTTCGCTCCTTTTGGATGTCGAATCTCTAGGACGTCAAGTGCCGTCCCTCTAGAAGTATCCACGCGAACAAAAGTAGATGGATGAAATCCTTTAGGTGTGCTAGCACCTTGTAGGATTCGGCCAAGAGGAGAAGAAGAAGAAGAACTCCAACAATTGGAGAGGAAGAAGAGAAGACACCCTTAGAGGAAAAATGAAACAAAACCCACTTTTGTTCTTCCATGGTGGCCGGCCACTTAATGGCCATTAAGTGGCCGGCCATAATGGCCACTAATGGCCATTAGGTGGCCTTCCTTAACCCCCTTTCAATTTGAATTCAAATTCAAATGGGGGGGAAACCAAGCCAAGTCATCACTTGGTCAAGTCAAGGTGAGGTGGCCTTTTGGTCAAGTCAAACTTACCTTTTGTGGAATTTCCATATTTAGTCAAGTCAAACTTGACTCCATTTCTTCTCCCATGTCAAGTCTAACTTGAAGTGGAACCAAGTCAAGTCAAACTTGATTTGGATTTGGGTCAAGTCAAACTTGCCTTTTATGGACTTTTCATATTTAGTCAAGTCAAACTTGACTCCATTTCTTCTCCCATGTCAAGTCTAACTTGAAGTGGAACCAAGTCAAGTCAAACTTGATTTGGATTTGGGTCAAGTCAAACTTGCCTCTTATGGACTTTCCATATTTAGTCAAGTCAAACTTGACTCCATTTCTTCTCCCATGTCAAGTCTAACTTGAAGTGGAACCAAGTCAAGTCAAACTTGATTTGGATTTGGGTCAAGTCAAACTTGCCTCTTATGGACTTTCCATATTTAGTCAAGTCAAACTTGACTTCATTTTTCTCCATCTATTTGTTCTTTGCGTGTGACCCTATAGGTTCTTGTAACGTTGGCAATGCTTCTAACCTCTTAGAAACATAAGCAATGAGCGGTATCTAGCAACACATCATTGCTACCCAAGTTACAAGAATGTTGAGATCCAACATCACCAATGTGACTAATAATTGTGACCATCACAATATGTGACAATGTCCTTCTATCCTTGATATCTAGATTGATCTTTCATGAGGCATAGACCGTGTCATCCTCCAATCAATCTATGTGTCTTGAACTCCAAGTAGACTCACTATAATCAAATAAGCTCAATATCTCATATTGCCTTATTTGGGCATGGTCATGCACTTAGTGATCTCACTCTATCAAGACTATGATATCTCTCCCGTCATATAGGAGGGATAGATCCCATCTACATCACTCACATCCCTCCGCATAATTTGTTACATACCCAGTAATCGCCTTTATAGTCCACCCAGTTACGGGTGACGTTTGACGAAACCAAAGTACATAACTCCTTATGTAGGGAACTATGGTGACTTCAGGTCTAAGGACTAATAGTCATACTAATAGTCACATGAGAAAGTATATGACACTCATATAACGATCCATGATACTTTCTCATGGCGGGCCATTCAGTATACATTCTCTAATGTATACCCATGTGTCAACTTGATATCTCATATCCATGACTTGTGAGATCAAGTCATCATGTTGACCTACATGCTAGTCTCTATGCATTAACATTGTCCTTGAATGTTAATACTTGACTAGGAATAATTAAGAGTAGTGTTCTCTATATCATCTCACTATCGATTCAACTAATCGATTGATATAGATAAGAACCTTCTACTCAAGGACGTTATTATACTAAGTTATTTGGCACCAATACACATAAGTACAATAACCATAAGAAATGCCTTTATATATAAGAAATATATATATACAAGAATATGATACAATGAGTCCAAAAAGTAATCATCATATGATTGGCTCTAGGGCTCTCACTAACAATCTCCCACTAGCACTAGTGTCAATCGCTGTAGTATCTAATACCCAATGACCTAGTGTGACCATCATGCTTTATCTGTGCCAAAGCCTTGGTCAAGGGATCTGCGACGTTAGCCTCTGTGGGTACTCTGCAAATCTTCATATCTCCTCGATCGATGATCTCTCGAATGAGATGGAATCGCCGTAGTATGTGTTTGGTCCGCTGGTGTGAGCGAGGTTCCTTAGCCTGCGCAATAGCTCCATTGTTGTCACAATAGAGCTGTACTGGGTCGGCTATACTAGGAACCACTCCAAGCTCAGTAATGAACTTGCGGATCCAAACTGCCTCCTTTGCTGCCTCAGATGCAGCAATGTACTCAGCTTCTGTTGTAGAATCAGCAACTGTATCCTGCTTTGAACTCTTCCAGCTGACAGCGCCACCATTTAAGCAAAACACGAACCCTGACTGCGATCTGTAGTCATCCTGGTCAGTTTGGAAGCTAGCATCACTGTAACCCTTTACAGTTAGCTCCTCTTCGCCTCCAAATATCAAGAAATATTCTTTAGTCCTTCTCAAGTACTTAAGAATATTCTTGACTGCTATCCAGTGATGTTCACCTGGATCTGACTGGTATCTGCTCGTCATGCTCAAAGCATACGAGACATCAGGACGAGTACATAACATGGCGTACATGATAGATCCTATGGCTGAGGCATAAGGGATCTTGCTCATGCGGTCTCTCTCCTCTCTAGAAGAGGGACCTTGAGTCTTCGACAGACTCACGCCATGTGACATTGGCAGATTTCCCTTCTTGGAATTCTGCATGGCAAACCGTTGCAAAACGGTATCAATGTATGTACTCTGACTTAGGCCAAGCATCTTGCATGAGGACAGCTCCAAGGCCCATCTTGGATGCATCACTGTAGATGTCAAAGGCCTTGTCACTCTCTGGAACAGTCAGGATGGGAGCACTGGTCAGTCTCTTCTTCAGCTCTAGGAAACTATGCTCGCATTTATCTGACCATTCAAACTTCTTGTTCTTCCTGGTCAAGGCTGTGAGTGGAGAGGCTATTTTGGGAAAATCCTCCACAAAATTTTTTTTTCTGTAATATCCTGCCAGGCCTAAGAAGCTTCTGATTTCACTGGCATTCTTGGGTCTACACCAGTTGCTGACTGCTTCTATCTTGGCTGGATCAACTTGAATGCCTTCTTTGGATACAATGTGGCCTAGGAAGGCCACCTGATCAAGCCAAAACTCACACTTTGAGAATTTGGCGTACAACTCCTTCTGGTGTAAGGTTTGCAACACTATCTTCAGGTGTTCTTCATGTTCTTTCCGAGTCTTTGAATACTCTAGGATATCATCAATGAAGGCAATGACGAACTTGTCCAGATAATCCTTGAACACTCTATTCATTATATCCATAAACGTCGCAGGGGCGTTCGTCACTCCAAAGGGCATGACCACAAACTCATAGTGCCCATATCTTGTACTGAAAGCAGTCCTTGGCACATCACTCTCCTTCACTCTGAGCTGATGGTAACCTGATCGCAGATCTATCTTGGAGAACACTGTGGCTCCCTTCAGCTGATCAAATAAATCATCTATCCTTGGCAAAGGATATCTGTTCTTGATGGTTACCTTATTCCAGGCTCGATAATCTATGCACATTCGCATAGATCCATCTTCCTTCTTGACAAACAGTACAGGAGCTCCCCAAGGTGAATGACTAGGGCGGATGAAACCCTTGTCAAGCAGCTCTCGCAATTGTTCTTGTAATTCTTTCAGTTCTGCTGGTGCCATGCGATAAGGTGCCTTCGAATTTGGGTTGGTTCCTGGGGCCAACTCAATTTCAAACTCAATTTCCCGATTGGGAAGGAGTCCTGGTAACTCTTCAGGAAACACCTCAGGATAGTCACAGACTACCCTCACTTCTTCTCTCTTCAATCCTTCTCCTTGACTTGCATCCACTATATGAGCTAGAAAACCAGAGCACCCCTTCTCTAACATTCTCTGAGCTTGTAAGGTAGATAGGAACCTATTTATCTTTCTCCTTGGGTCTCCAATAAACTCAAATGGAGGTTCTGCTTCCGGTGTGAACTTGACTTTTCTCTTGCGGCAGTCTATAGAAGCATTATACTTGCTCAAGAAGTCCATTCCTAAAATGACATCGTAATCCTTCATCTCAGGGACTACCAAGTCACTGTAGAGCTCTCGGTTGGAAATCTAGATTGATACTGCCCTTAGCCTCTCAGTAGGGGTCATCACTTCCCCTGACGGTAAGGTTGTTAAGAACTTCATCGTTCAACCTTTCTGGTGGCCTTTATACTGTTTAAGTAGTGCTCAGTGATCAAAGCACTACTTATTAGTTCTTCGGAGGTTTGCAGCCTCTTAACACCGCTAGCCCCCTTTAACGCTATCTCAGGCCTTAACATCTTGAGCATTAGCCTAACTATCTCTTTTTCTGTGCTAACTAGCTCTGGGCACAGATGAGCTAACCGCTTAAACATCTTCACTGCTTCATCCACGGATAGTTCTCCTTGTCTGAACTCCGTGAATTCATCATAATGCTTATTGGTTTCTTGCATGTGAAAGTATTCTTCGAAGAACTCAGTCTCGAAGTCGGCCCATGTCATCTGGCTGACATTTCTCTTGGCCTTGACTCTCTTCCACTATATCCTAGCATCTCCCGTAAGGCAGAGAGATGCACACTTTATCTTCTCTACCTCATGCCAGTCCAGTAGCCCTACTATTCTTTCCAACGTTTTGAACCATGCTTAAGCATCCCATGGTTTGCTTGTGCCTGGGAAGTTCCCTGGCTTCAGTTTCTCCTACTGAATGATGTACGCTTCTTGCCTTACTTCCCTTGCCGAACTACAGATGTAATCGATGGGTCTTCGATCACAACTGGTGCCACTACATTCGCCACCGGCGAGGTAATAATAACGACCTGCTGGTTAGCCATCCTAGTGGCAATAACTTGCTGTTGTTCTGCTAACTGTCTCTGTAACTGAGCCACCACGTCTAAGAGATTTGGTGGGGGTACTGACTCTGTTGCCTCTTGCCCTCTAGGAGCTTGCTCCTCGTTTTGGGCCTTTCTAGGACGTCCTCAAATGTATAACTTAACACTTAATGGTAATGTTCCCAAACTTGCTTTAGGATATAACAAGACCTTGGTCTTGATTCTTATCTCATTTCTTAGTCCTAGAACTCGTTCTAGGGCTTAGTAAGACCTTGGTCTTACTCAAAACTTTTATCAAGCACCTTGCGTGCCATAATCCCAAAACTTACTTTTGGGCAAATCAAGTAAGTACTTAAGCATTTCTCTAATATCCATTCTAGGGATTAAACATGATTCCGTGATACTAAGGTATTAAACATGCTTCCTTGTTCTATGCACATATGAGTAAGTACTTAAGCATTTCTCTGTACTGCAATTAAATAAAGGAGCAATAGAAAACTGAAACTTAAAACTTTCTTACTTGAAGACGGCAAGGTTGATGCTGATGTGTGTGTGATGCTGGAGAATGGGAACTACTCTGATACCACCTGTAGCGACCCGCCTTCTCCTGCCTTAGACGGATCGTTACTTTTGTCTACTTCTCGACTCTAATGCACGACTAAAAGAAATGCGGAAATCTTTTTTTTTCTTTTTAAATTCATCTAAGAATGATATTCTAACTTAAGTAGTCATGCATGATACCATGTCACACTTCCTTTCTCAAAAACTCGTAAAATGATACTTATTGAAACCTGCCTCGCCCAACTCAGCTTTCGGGTATCAGTCGACTGATACTGTATCAGTCGACTGATAGGCCTGAAATCTGAATTTTTAGGTTTCGGCACTTGCTTCAAAACTCCACCAAACCTATACTTTCGAGCCATATAGAATCATGACACTATTTCTATACTCTATGCCAGTTTTCTAAGCAATTTAGCCAATCAAAATGAATCCATAAACTTGAAATTAGGACTTTTGCGGAAGAAAATGAGCTATTCAAGTTTATATGAACTTTAACAATAGAGTTTGTACCAATCTTGACTCCTATGCATTCATAACACCAAATACATGTTCTATAATCTTGCTAAAGCATTATGAAATGTGAATGCAACTTTTCTAAACATATTTAAGCAATAAAACTTGATTCAAAGAGAAATTAATACTATCTTGGCACATGCATCTATTTCTCTAACAAAGTATCAATATTTCCAACTAATCACACTTCTACTCATCCAATGCAATCATAAGGATATGTATGCTAAATGAAATGACATAGAATCTTTACTCTAAGAAATTGAGCATGTAAAACTATCCAAAACTTAAATGTTCGCTAAACTCCATAAAGCAAGAACTTTTAAATTTGAATAAACTATAACATTGTAACCCAAATAACTAAATTGTCTCGTCTCAAAGATCTCTCCAAAATCAGCCACCACACACACTTTACTCAGTACCGCCTCGTCGCCTTCCTTCAGAATTGCTTGCCTTTACTTTTATCTGCAATAAGAGGAAATGCAACTAGTAAGCAAAAAGCTTAGTAAGTACTATCTAGCTCACAAAATCTCGAAATGTGCAAACATGCTTCTTGAACAATATGAAAATCATATGAGATACTTATATGCTTGAAAGAAAACTAAGAACATGTATAACTCAAAACATGCATACTCAAGCATTAATAAATCTCAATTTACTTTTCTTGGCTCAACTTGAAACTTTAGCTATTCTTTAACTTTTTGAAAACTCTTTAAACTTTAGAAACTTTGCTAAAGCATATACTTGAAAATAATAATCACTTGGATCCACTGAAGACGTAAGTACCATCTGATGCGCGTTCCCTAAAAGGTTGGGGTAGCGAGCCACCAATCCTAATAGAGCAGACCTTGGTCTACCAGGGCCAAGACCTTGGAATTGGACACCTGGATTTCTTTAACGACGCCCTTGGACGCCGGGTACTGGCCTTAGAAAATAAAATAGCTTTTCTTTCTTTTCTTTCTTATCTGTAAATGCCTTGGCATTTTCTGAAGCACCTTGCGTGCTAAAACCCCTAAGTCTTGACTTTTCGGGATTTCTTAAGGCCTTGGCCTTTTCTTTTCTTATCTTTATCTTCTCTTTTCTTTTCTCATAGCTTTTCTTGGTCCCTAATCTCATATAGGGCACTCAATAAAATATATAAGCATATAATGAACTAAGATCACATGCAAAAATCTTAACAAGAAGTAAATATCACTTTTAAAAAAACTTTTAAAGGAAATTCTCGCGGAAAAACCGCCTCTTACTGCAGGTGAGCAGTACTTACATTGATATCTTGGACTTACAACCAAGATTGACGTCTAGGACTCGGGAGAAACTTGAAATCTCGGAGAATTCTTCGCGCCTACGCGTTCTCCTCGTCGAGACGAATACAACGCTCCGCTTTCTTTGATCCCTCCTTGGCCGGCGCCCCTTGGAAGAGAGGAGAAGGGCTTGGGCGTGCGTGCGTGAGAGGGAGAGGCTGCTTCGCGCGGCTAGGGTGAGGAAGAGAAACCCAAAATTCTAATTTCCTCTCTTAACTTATCTATTTATACTTATGGGGCGGATCGACCTAACTACACCTTAAATATATTTCTCTCCACCCTTTGCTGTGCTTGATACCCTAGCCTGGCTGGTCGCGCGCTTGCCTGGTCTCCTGCTGGTCGCGGGTTCGAACCCCCGGCTGCCCGTAAACGTTTTTCTTTTTTTTATATACTAAACGAACTCGGAAAATTCCATAAAAATATTCTAAAAATCCCTAAAAATATCTAGAATATTTCTAAACCATTTTTAAATAATTCTAAGGACTTTAAGAACTAAAAATGGGAATTTTGGGGCGTTACAATAACGATCCATGATACTTTCTCATGGCGGGCCATTCAGTATACATTCTCTAATGTATACCCATGTGTCAACTTGATATCTCATATCCATGACTTGTGAGATCAAGTCATCATGTTGACCTACATGCTAGTCTCTATGCATTATCATTGTCCTTGAATGTTAATACTTGACTAGGAATAATTAAGAGTAGTGTTCTCTATATCATCTCACTATCGATTCAACTAATCGATTGATATAGATAAGAACCTTCTACTCAAGGACGTTATTATACTAAGTTATTTGGCACCAATACACATAAGTACAATAACCATAAGAAATGCCTTTATATATAAGAAATATATATATACAAGAATATGATACAATGAGTCCAAAAAGTAATCATCATATGATTGGCTCTAGGGCTCTCACTAACAGTTGGGTATGTGGCGGTCGGCAAGAGGGGATGAATTGCCCCTACAAAATATAAACAATCTTTTGTTTTGCTTTAACAAATATAGACGTTAGATTACAAGCAAGATAATAACATAGGAATAAACTAAAAAAAAAGAGAGATAACCAATTTACTTGGTTTGCAACCAGGAAGGTTGCTAATCCGTGGCAAAGTGAAGTTTGACCTCCTGATTAACTCCTTGGGGTGGAGAAGCTTCTTTACAGAACTTTTAACTCAGAAAGACAATGAAAACATAGAACAAATTCATGTAAAATGAATTTGTTTAAATGTAACTGAGCCCTGGGGGTGTATTTATAGCCCTAGTGAAGTTTATCCAATCGATGACGTGGCCCTATACGGGCGCCCGAGTGCTTAGGGGTACCTGACACATGGCTCAGGGAGTATCCACTTTGTAACATTCGCGAACGACTACTTCTGGATAAACTTGAGCTTCGTGAACGCCTGTATCCACTGGGGCACCCGAGAACACGAGCGCCCGAGTGCATAGGGGCGCCCGAGTTAACTTTGGTCAGCTATTTATTGACCAGTCTTTCGGCGCGTCTTCTTGGGTGATCTTGGGCCTTCCAGAGTTGGGCTCACCCGAACCCTCCTCCGGCCTTCTCCTTGAGCATGCTGTAGGGTTGGTGCCGTCGATAGAGAGGGGTGAATATCGACCGTAAAATCTTTTCGCAGAAACTCGTAAACTTAAGAGTAATCGTTCTGGATAGAGCGTTAGTAGCACAGCAGAAAATAAAATAGAAAGAATAAAAGACAACATAGCGCACGCGGGATTTTTTTACTTGGTTCCAACCCCCCAGGGTCAGTACATCCAAGGCCTAAGCATGGGAACACGCGTCCACTAATGGACCCCTTTCCGTACTTTCCAGAGGCGGAGAAACCTGTCTTACAGTGCAGAAGTTACAATTAAACAGAGTTAAAGAAATTAAAAACTGAATGTAAATCAAACCAAAAAGAATCGAAGCCTCGGCCGATTTGGATCTCCAAAGTGTCGCGCACTTCCTCCCGGAGCCTCCTTGGTCACAGAGCTTCATCGTTAGCACGTTTCTTCCATTTGGAGTGCTCAGAATGATTCTGGAAGTTGTGTACTGAGCCTTGGGTCGAAGCCCCTTTTATAGGCTTCATTCGGGCGCCTGTGATCACCGGGGCGCCCCAATGGGCTTGGTCAAACCTCATCTCCGCGCCGAACTCGCCGCAGCTGATAAGCTTCATGACCAGGGCACCCTGGACCTCCCAGGCACCTGAATGAACCTAGTCAAAGCTTATCTCTGCTTCGAACTCGCAGCAGCAAATACAGCTTTGAACCCGAGCGCCTGTATTGATGGGGGCACCTGAATGGAAGCCTGTTCTGCCTTCTTCGACTAAACCTGTTTTCCTTCTTTGACTGGGGCGCCCCTATTGATGGGGGCACCTAAATCCTTTGGGGCGCCCCCATCAATGGGGACGCCTAGCTGCTTTGGATTCCAATCGCATTGCCTGCTTTGTCTTTCATTCTAGGTACCTACAAGATACACAAATACAAAGCAAATATACACACATTCTTAACCTTAAGGACTTGGTTCTGACTTCGGATTTCCACGAAACCCTAGGTCGAACTGACACAAGTTCCCACCCCCGAGAATGCGGCTTTCACCTACTCCTTTCAGGAGACGGTTGCCACCCTGTCCATTCGGGTGGACTTTTGCTTAGCCTCTGATACTCTCGCATCTCGAGACGTCCGAACCTTGACCCATCTCTACTTCTGTCCTTTGGCATCGCTCAGCTAAGTTTCTAAATCCCTCGGACCAAGACTTCGTGCCCAAACCCTAGGTCCAGGACTTCGGTGCCCAACCCTCGGCCAGATCTTCGTGCCCAATTCCCCGAACTAGGACTTCGGTGCCCAACCCTTGGCCAGGACTTCTTGCCCAGTCCTCGACCAGGACTTCGTGCCCAACTTCTGGTTAGGTCTTTGGTACCCAGCCCTTTGCCAGGACTTAGTGCCCAATCCATGATCAGGACTTAGTACCCAATTCCTCGAACCAGGACTTAGTGCCTAGGTTTACTAGGGCTTTTCTTCACCTTGTTACTCCTCTCTTGACTCACCCTTCTCTTGTTCAATCTAGCACTGACTTAAGCATATTGTCAAACATTGAAACACTTAGAGGAGGACATCACTGATGCAGCTTGCACCAACAATCTCTCCCTTTTTGATGTTTGACAATATCTTAAGTTAGATTGGTTGAAAGGGCTAAACCTTGAAAAAATAATCTAATTTTTGAAAATTCATTTTGATCTTTTGGGACAAAAAGGAAAACAACTTCTAACTTAGGCTTAACATTTTGATTTTCCTTTTTGATTCTTCGGTAAGAGAGCAAAAATTTTCTAACTTAAGCGCACCTCTTCCCCTTTGTCATACATCAAAAATCACCAAAAAAATGCTTGCACCAATAATGAAAAAACTTTTGAAAGTGCTTAGTATAATTTTTAAAAGTATATCTTTACTCAGAAAGAATTTTGTGCACTTGAAACATATGCATAAGCATTTTGTGCAATTTTTAGAAAAATACTTAAAAAATGAAAAAAAAAAACTCGGCACTTTTCCACTTTTGAAAAGATTGGACAAAGTTGTTCTTTGAAACATGTTAATACTTGAAAGATATTTGTACTCTTGAAAAAAAATTTGTATTTTGTGGGCATTAGTACCTTGAAAATATTAGTACTTTCGAAAGCATTATATTTTGACTGTAATTTGAACATTTAAAATGCAAGTACTTTTTGAAACATATTTTCAAGTGTGCAATATAAGTACTTTTTGAAAAATTTTGAAGAGTATAAGTACTTTTGAAAAATATTAGAATTTTTGAAAAGTATAAGTACTTTTGAAAAATCTTGTTTTTAAAACATAATATTTTTACTTGACTTGGTTTCTTTTCCAGTCTGACACAATCCTAGGAAACCTTGTTGACTACAAGGACATTTTCCTAAGTGTCCTGGAAATTCTCCAGCTCAAGTAAATATTATTTTTAAAAAACTATTTTGAAAATGATAGAGATTGAAAGTGATAGAGAGATAATACGATAAAAGATAGTACTTTGAAAAAAAATTATGTTTTCAAAAATGACTTAATAATGCAGTGCATGAAAATATATTAAATAATTCTTTGTAATTCGACCTCCCCCTTAACTTGACCCAGTCCTAAGAAGTTTGTTGACCACAAGTACTCTTCCTCTAAGTCTTTAGGGTTAGTTCAGATCAAAGGAATTATCTAATAATTTCAAAACAGATAATCACCAACAAAAACTCTTCAGAAATTCTTCTTCTTGTTAGTAGGAGCCCTAGAGCCAATTATATGATGATTGACTAGGGACATTTTGTATCATATTCTATTATTAATAAAGACATGTTTGGTTATTATACTTACTTTGTATTTGTGCCAAATAACTAAGTATAAGAATGTCCTTGGGTAGTAGGTTCTTATCTACATTATATCGATTGGTTGAATCGATAGTGAGATGATGTAGAGAACACTACTCTAAACCACTCCTAGTCAAGTATTAATATTCAAGGACAATATTAATACATTGATACTAGCATGTAGGTCAACTGATGACTTGAGCTCACAAGTCATGGATATGTGATATCAAGTTGACACATGGGTATACATTGGAGAATGTGTACTGAATGACCCGCCATAAGAAAGTTTCATAGATTGTCATATAAGTGTCATAAACTTTCTCATGTGACTATTGGTATGAATAGTCCTTAGACCTGAAGTCACTACGGTTCCCTACATAAGGAGTTATGTACTTTGGTATCGTCAAACATCACCCGTAACAAGGTGGACTATAAAGGCGATCACTGGGTATGTAATAAATTATGCGGAGGGATGTGAGTGATGTAGATGGGATCTATCCCTCCCATATGACGGGAGTGATATCTGTGGGCCCCTTGATCGAGTAGGACTGCTAAAACGCATGGCCATGCTCGAATGAGTCAATATGAGATATTGAGCTCAATTGTTTGAGTGAGTCTACTCGGGGATCAAGAAACACAAAGATTGATCGAGGATGACACGGTCTATGCCTCATTGGTCAATCTAGATATCGAGGATAGAAGGACAAGGTCATACATTGCCATAGTCACGGAGGTTAAGTCGGATCTCGACTTTCTTGTTACTTGGGTAGCATTGATGCATTGCTAGATGCCGCTCATTGCTTTTATGTCTAAATTGGTTTAGACACATTGCCAACGTTACGAGAGTCTATTGGGTCACACACTAAGGACACGATGCTTCGGAGATTAATTTATCTTGGTTTGGCTAAGATTTAATCGGAATTGGATTAATTGAGTTAGACTCAAGTGAACCCAATTGGATTATGGATTGAGATCTAATTTGAGTTAAACTCATTTAGATTAGACTCAACCACATTTGGATGAAATATTAATTCATTAAAATGTTTAATGAATTAATAAGAGAGGAAGATGGAGAGTTTCTCACCATTAGAGAGTTACATGAAAAGTTAGAGAGTTACATTAAAATGTTTAATGAAGGGAAGTTTAAAAGGCAAAAACTCCTCTTGATATGAGTATAAAAGAGTTTGTCCCTTGTCATTTGGATGACAACTTCTCATTTTCTTTCCCCTCTTCCTTCTCTTCTCCATCTTGGCCGAAACCCACATCTTGGGTTCTTGGTGTTTTGTGAACTACCTCAAGTTGCTAGCACAACTAAGGTAGTTCTTCTCCGAAGTAGAGATATCGTGTTCGTGTGGATACGAATAGAGGCACGGACACTTGAACGTGCAAGAGATCCGGAGGCGCTTGGACGAGCGGGATAAACGTAAGGGCACGCTCCAAAGGTATACGCTTTAGATAGATCTATTAGATAGATGATTTCGTACGAGTTTTTCTTTTGCATGGATCGCTCGAAGGATCTTGTTTCCGCTGCATTTTTGTGTTTATGTCACCTGAAGATCCCAACACTTTTGACTCAGAGTCCCCCTAAATTTGACACATCCTAGGAGTTCTTGTAGATCATGAAATGGACCTTCCTCTGTGTCTTAGGGTTTATCAAAATCAAATGAGATATAGGCACAATTTTAGAATGTATTTTGAAATTTCAAAACATGTTTTGAAATGAAGGTAATTTGCCAGACATAGTTTTCGAAAAACATAAGTAATCATATTTAAAGCATAGTTTTCGAAAGTCATTTTAAAAGACAGTGATTTTTCAAGGACAAATTTTAAAAGAAAATTAAAAGAATAAACCGCTCCCCCTATACCCGACACCGTTTGACTCTATCTAAGTGTCTTAAGAAACTTTAGTGTTGTCCTAGGAGGCTTGTGTCTAATTGTGTGAGTCAAACAACTTTCCAAAAAGATATAATTTTTGAAGACATATAATATATTGGCAATCTGACAAGCATGAAATCTATAAAAACATTATTATGTTAAAGCACTATTTTGAAAATATATTTTTAGAAAAATATCCTATGAATTTTGAAAACAGTTTTGAAAAATATTCTTCAATTTATTAGTCCTTAACATCTCACCCATTTTAGATGTTTCAATACAGTAGGCATGGTTGCCTTATGGGTGCATTGTGAGATGCTTGAATCATTTTTCTTAATTCATTGTTAACTCTAAGATTTAATTAAAACTTGTGTTAGATTCAAATTTATCAAATAGTAAAGTGAATTTGATTTTCGGTAATCGGCTTCTAGGTCTTGGCGAGGCACAAGGCCTTCTTTGGTCGTAGCCTTATTGGATCATCAACCCTTTCCTTGACAAAGTCTTTTATCAAAATTCCATTTTCAAATTACTTCTTGAAAAATTTTGGTCTAACTAGCTTAGGTTTTGGATCAGTAGCTTTGGCTAGTTCCACCAAATGGCTTCCCTAACATACTATCGTCTCACCTCCACCTAATACTAGGTTGATCAAGTTTTAATTATTCTTTTTCCTATAATTGTTCTAATTTGTGCATAAAATTAAACGTGAGTGACATGACATATATTTAAAATAAATAGCAGATGCATGTACATGACGGTTATGCATGAGTCAAACAAGTCAGGGTATTTTTACTTAAGTTTCTAATGATATATCAAATTCCCGATTTGATACATGTCGTGTGAACCCGCGAATATGCCAACCCACTTTGACATATTTATTGTTATTAGTTTTAATTGTTATAGTTTGGGTAAGATTTTATTTAATTCGAGTTTAAGTTACTTAAGAATTAATTAGATCTAAATTCAGAATTAATTAAGGTTGACTTAATTAAGAATTACTTAAGATCAATTGAGGTTGAATTAATTGAAGTTATTAAATTAAGAGTTAATTGAATTAATTAGGAATTTGAATTAATTACGGATTAGTTAACGTTGAATTAGTTAAAAATTTAATTAAAGTTGAAATAATTCAAGATTTAGTTAAAGTTGAAAGAATTAAAGATTAATTGAAATTGAATTAATTAAAATTAATTAAGTATTAATTAAGGATTAATTAAGAAATTAATTACGAATTAATTGAATTAAAATTAATTACGGATTAATTGAATTAAAATTAATTAATAATTAAGAGTTAATTAGAATTTGAATTAATTCAGGATTAATTGAATTAATTAAGAATTAATTGAAATAATTAAGGTTGAAATGATTAATTAATAGTTGTGGGTTTAAGTTCATAATTTTCATTATTTCAAAATTTTCTAACTCATCCACTATTTCTTCCTTATTTATCTTTTTAAGTTTTTTCAATAATTCTGGTTTATTTGAATATTTGTGATTTTTATTGACTATGATCTTGATCTCAGAAAATTCCATCTCCTCCTCATCCTCAAAATCACATCCTTCAATATCCTCAAAGTAGGTGGAGTAACTTGGGCCACTAGTTAATGTTTTGTAATAATTTTCGACATTATCTATAATTAAATTATCATCTAAGAGAATTTCATCTCTATTATCCTTAGAATTATCAGAAATCTCATCTTTATCCTCAAGAATATTTCAACAAAATCTTTCTTATCCTCAGAAATAATTTCAAATTTAATTTCAGGATTATTCTTAAAATTATTAGATTTGATTTCAGAATTATCTGATTTAATTTCTGAATTATCTTCAAGTATTTCTGAAATAATTTCTTGATGATCACTAAGGTTTTTTGAATTAATATTATCAGCATTGTCATTATCAGAATTTTCAGAATTAAAATTAAGATTAATTTCAGAATTAATTTCAAAATTGATTTTAGAAATTAATGAATTAACCTTAAGGATTAAACCATTGATTTCTGATATTTTAACATTATCGGTATTTTGTAGCTGGTCATGCAGAACATTAACTTGACTATTTACACAATTTAACTTTTAAGAAAAATTATCTAACTAATTTACATAAGAAAGTGCAAGAATTTTAAAATTTTTCAGGACATACATTTTGCGTACCTTTGCCGGACACTTATTTTTGTAATGTTCGTACTTTCCGCATTTGAAGCATCTGATGTGGTCCTTGTTCCTCCGGACTCCTGGCGTTGGTGCCTCCTTTGCCACCGGTGAAGAACAAGTCTTATGAGTAGGGTACTGATTTTTATAATGTTCTCTCTCCCTGCTCTTGAAACATATGATATGTAATTTTAAAACTGACATTAAAAAAAAATGTACCTGATTCACCCCTGGGCTCCCCCTCAACTCCTGACGTCGTTGCTCCATCGGCGGTTAGTCCGGTGAAGAGCGGTCTGGCTCTGATACCAATTAAAAAACTAAAATTAATCGTTATTCAACAACTAATTTTTTGTTTTTATTTTTTTTAAAAGAACTAAAATTAAATCATTTTAATTAAAAAATTGAAAGAACTCCCTCCCGAAGGGAGCTTCTTCATTGTTGCCCACATGCATGTCCTAGCTACAACAATCTTGCCTCTAAGATATAACACGTGAATGTATGACATTTTTGATAGTCAGAAGTCGATTCTACCCCATTATATATCTAATATCTATGTATTTAAATTAATCTCTTTTCAAATTAGTGAAACAGACTTTAAAAAAAATATTAAAATAACGATCTACTAACTACGGCAAATCGGAACCAATCTAAAAAAATTTTCAAATTTTTTTTCGAAGGTTTTATGGTTCCAGTCTCTTTGGACAAAGTTCAAAGATGTGTAATTGGCTAAACCTAAATTTAAAAGGGGATTGAAAGGAATTAAAACTTAAAATTAGGGCTGAGATGGGGATTAAGCGGGATGGAAGGGTTTTTGTGCAAAATCACCTTCCTCTTAAAAACTCATCCCTTTCCTTATTTCTTCATGTTCTACGTCGAAGACACCCTCCACACGATCAAGCCCAACATGTTGGCCCAGACCCAAAGAATAGCGTACCCAAGAACCACACTAATATGCAAGAAGAACAAAAGGAAAACGAAGAAACCGAAAGAATGAAAAAAGAACGAACGAATTTATTTTTCTGGAAGAAACAAACTTACAAAAAACTGAGACAATGATTCACATGCCTCTAGGACCCTTTAAATACATCACGAACAAAACTTAGTCATAACTTATCCCATTAAAATAGGAATTAAAATAGGAAGACTAATTCGCTAGTTATCCTATTAAGATAGGAAAGGTTAATCCAAGACTAAGTCATAATAATTATCAAAATAAAAATAAAATAAAATGCGATGATAATGTCTGGATTAATTATTTTCTCATATTACTCCCCCTAATTCAGACATGGCTGTAAATCACGGATACCGAGTAGTTGTCGCATGACAGCTAACTTCACTCCTGGCATTCTTCCCCACCATGACAGCAACCTCTGTAACTGCATTTTGTATTGTAGTTTCTCCAGAAAGTTTGGGATGCTGAAGAGCATCATGTGAAGCGTTGTCATCTTCCACTTCCAATGTAACCAATCCAGCAACACGACCCAAACCTGGCTGGGGACATGTATGAAAATAAGACAACACAGCACCATGTGAAGATGACGACAATGCATAACCTCTTCTAAGTCGATGCCTTGTCGTTGTACATAGTCTTTAGCAACTAATCTTGTTTTATGCTTAACAACTTTCTCATCTGAATCATTCTTCAATTTGAACACCCAGTTTAGACCGATAGATTTGCGGCCTAATGGGAGCTCAGTTAGGGTCCAGGTCTTGTTCTTCTCAATAGATCTCAGTTTTTCCTCCATTGCTTCGTACCAGCAAGCCTCAGTTGCAGCTTCTTGATAACTTGTTGGCTCATCAGACACCACCACCATCAGCTCTTCCTCTTCTTCATCAATACCAACCACTTCCTCAGTGTTGGCGTAGATATCGGCAAGGGACCTATAGCAAACTGGACCTTCATAAGAATCAGGCGTATTTGTTACCTGAGGTGAGGTAATTGCATGGGCGTTCGATAATGGTGTAGATGGACTCGAGTTCGATGATGGTGTAGATGGACTCGAGTTCGATGATGGTGTAGATGGACTTGACGCTCTTGTCATAGGTACCACGGTTGCTACTAATGGTATGACATTTTCCACCCCTACCTCAACGTCTGCTGCACCAATCGCCTCGTCGGAGTAGAGCGGATCCAACATCATAAAACTCGGCAAGTTTTCCTCATTGTTAGCACCTGCATTCCATGTCCATTCAGAATTTTCTTGAAATATGACATCTCTACTTACTTATAGCTTGCCATGGCTTGGATCAAACAACCGATGAGCTTTGCAACCTTCCTCGACACCCAAGTATACCATGGGTGAGCTTCTGTCGTCATGTTTCTTCAGATGAAGGGTTGTGTTTTTCACATATGCAACACAACCAAACACTCTCAAGTGGGCAAAATGTGGCTTTCTCCCCATCCAGGCTTCAAATGGAGTGCATTCTCCTAGCGCCTTAGTTGGGAGACGGTTTAGCAGATAGACAGCATGCCTAACTGCTTCTCCCCAGAACCTTGCCGGCATATGTGTACCCTTGAGGAGAGATCTTGCCATGGCCATTACGGTGCGGTTGCGGCGCTCTATGACACCATTCTGTTGAGGGGTGTAAGGAGCCATGAGGTGCCGCTCGATTCCTTCATTTTCACAGAATCGAGTAAACTCCGTGGATAGAAACTCGCCGCCTCGATCTGTTCGGAGTGTTCTGATCTTGTACTCAGTCTTGTTCTCTGTCAGGAATTTGAACTTCTTGAATGCCTGGAATGCATCACTCTTTGCTGCCAATGCAAACACCCACATCCACCTAGTGAAATCATCCACAATTAGAAGAAAATACTTGTTACCGGCAAGTGTACATGGTGAGATTGGCCCGCAAATATCAGCATGGAGAAGTTCTAATGACTTCTTTGCTCTAAAGTTAGCTCCAGTGAGCTTGTCCTTCTCAAGGACAGATCGCAGAGAGAGAGTATTCGCATTTGAAGACATGGCAATCTACAACAGATAAATGCAGAGAATAAATATCATATTCTAGTAATCATCTAATTAGGTCTTTAATTAAATGATGCTCCCACTAAATTATAGTAATTTTGGTGGAATCAAGTCATTGGAGTGGTCAAACCACACTACTAGATCCGTACCAATTTACTATAATTTATGTGGGACAAGATCCACATCATACTATGCCTTGAGTTAGCTTTGGCTAAATCGCCCAAGACTTAGTATGATCGGTAGATAACTAATTTATCAATTACATCTCTATGCAACTCTTGTTTATAGGATCAAGATTTAACGTTTACGAATAATCTTGAGTTAGCTTTGGCTAAATCGCTCAAGACTATTTAAAACGGTGATTTTGTCCTACCCTTTCCAACTATTGGAATACGCCTATAGCTTTACTCGATCCAATTGAGTTAACTAGTTACTCAATCTGATTGAGCTCGATCTAACCCGAGCCGTGATAGGCGGGACTAAGGTTGTCCCTCCGCATCCTACCAAGATTAAATGCGTTGCTCTGCTTTGGCATAATCGACAAGCGCATATGATCAAGGTAGTGATGGGTATCAGGACCCGGTAGGCGTTTACGAGTTGATTCAATTTTAGATCTAATCTAATCGAGGATGTGCATCACATCTAGGCATTTATGAAATCTAATTTAATCCTAAATGTGTATTAAGTGCACATCAAAATGTGGTTCCCACATTACTTGTGCATCTCATACACTTAAGTTTATTTTTACTATTCTACATTATCATGCATCATATACATCACAAGCATAGCAATAATAAAAATAAACATAAGTGACTTGGTCATGGCCCTACTAAGACCCTCTCAAGCCAATGAGAGGATCCGATGGTCAACCTAGGTCTAGCGGCTTCTCCAAGCGCTTCCTCTTGACCGTCTTGGTGTTGTCGGCTAGTTCTCCCGAGTCCAAGTTCTCCGGAATTTCCGTCGTCTTCACTTTTGTACATTACAAAATTTTATACTCGAGTTACATTCGAGTCTAAATATGAAATACAACAGAAATAAAATATTAAAAGCCGACACGCAGGTCGCAAACACAATACAACACGCACATGTACAAAAACGGCGCGCAGGCCGTATTATGAATTACAACACAATTTTAATCTTATTAAAAATTGGGTTTTGGGCCATGACCATCACACTACTGTACATAATTCAAAATTATGTAATTTTACAGTTTTTATATAATTTTTCTACTGATTTTTAGAATTTTTCGAGTCACAACTCTGCGGCGGTCCCGGTAAGCGGGTTTCGGGCATAATCGCGAGACAAGGCCCCTTGCGGGGTTAGGAGCAGCGCCCCTACTCGTGAAATAACCTTCACGAGTGTCTTCTTGCGATTATACAGCGCCTTTACCCGCTGTCCCAAAATCCATTTGGGCGAAACTTGCCGTTTCAGAGAAGTTTTTCTCGGTGGCAAAGTCTACAAGTGCTTCGCACTCGTCGCTTTGCCTCTACGAGGAAAAATACTCAAAAATCCTAAAATTTAGAAAAATTACAGAAGCATAAAATTATCTAAATTTTGTATCTAATACAAAAAAATAAAAATCAAAACGAGCACAAGCTTCGCTCGTGGCTCTGATACCACTGTAGGGTTTTTCGGGCCGCGAAAACCGCTTTTTCGCGTCGCGGAAACCCCGAAAGCCCCAATAGAAAGGATCCGAGCGAAGAAAACTATTTCAAAAATTTTACGAGTGCTCGTTTACATGCTTCAAAACCGATCTACAACCTAGATCTATTAGAGAAGAGAAAACTACCTTCGATGCGTGCCCCGCAATTCCCGCTCGCTCCTCGGTTGGTGTCGGATCTCAAGGATGCAAAGTAGCAACCCTCTAGAAGTATCCACACAAGCAAGAGAGTGGAGAGGAGAGCCCAAAAGTGTGCTAGCACTACTTGGGGTCTCGGCAAGATGAGAGGAGAGGGAGAGCCAAACAAAACAAAACCAAGTAAGGAGAAGAATGAATCACACACACACAAAAAAAACTCCTTTTGTGTGTTTTAGTGGCCGGCCATTTAATGGCCATTATTGGCCATTAAGTGGCCGGCCACCACCTTTGGTAACCCCCTATTTGAATTCAAAATTCAAATGGGGAGGTTACTTAGCCTTGATGATGATGCCAAGTCATCACTTGGTCAAGTCAAGGTGATGTGGCTTGAGTCAAGTCAAACTTGCCTCTTATGGACTTTCCATATTTAGCCAAAGTCAAACTTTGACTTCATTACTCTCCCATGATTAGATTCATCCAACACTTGGATCAAACTCGAGTCCAACTCAAGTTGTCTAATTTGAGTCAAGTCAAACTTGCCTTTTATGGACTTTCCATATTTAGCCAAAGTCAAACTTTGACTTCATTACTCTCGGTCCATCATATGGACTTATTCTCCATCTATTGCTCTATGTGTGTGACCCTATAGGTTCTTGTAACGTTGGCAATGCCTAAGCAATGAGAGGTATCTAGCAACACATCATTGCTCCCCAAGTTACAAGAATGTCGAGATCAAACATCACCATTGTGACTAATAATTGTGACCATCACAATATGTGACAACGTCCTTCTATCCTCGATATCTAGATTGATCTTTCATGAGGCATAGACCGTGTCATCCTCAAATCAATCTATATGTCTTGATCTCCAAGTAGACTCACTATAATCAAATAAGCTCAATATCTAATATTGCCTTATTTGGGCATGGCCATGCACTTAGTGGTCTTACTCTATCAAGAACGAAGATATCACTCCCGTCATATAGGAGGGATAGATCCCATCTACGTTACTCACATCCCTCCGCATAATTTGTTACAAACACAGTAATCGCCTTTATAGTCCACCCAGTTACGGGTGACGTTTGACGAAGCCAAAGTACGTAACTCCTTATGTAGGGAACTATGGTAACTTCAGGTCTAGGACTATAGTCATACTAATAGTCACATGAGAAAGTATATGACACTCATATAACGATTCATGATACTTTCTCATGGCGGGTCATTCAGTATACATTCTCTAATGTATACCCATGTGTCAACTTGATATCTCATATCCATGACTTGTGAGATCAAGTCATCATGTTGACCTACATGCTAGTCTCTATGCATTAACATTGTCCTTGAATGTTAATACTTGACTAGGAATAATTAAGAGTAGTGTTCTCTATATCATCTCACTATCGATTCAACTAATCGATTGATATAGATAAGAACCTTCTACTCAAGGACGTTATTATACTAAGTTATTTGGCACCAATACACATAAGTACAATAACCATAAGAAATGCCTTTATATATAAGAAATATATATATACAAGAATATGATACAATGAGTCCAAAAAGTAATCATCATATAATTAGCTCTAGGGCTCTCACTAACAGACGATGCGTACCACGGTCACAACCGCGCCCTCGCCCACGCTAATTGCCACGATTAGGGTCGCTGGACCCGCACCCCTTGCCTTTTGATGGAGCGTCCATGCTGCTCCCTTTTTATCGCTTTTGA
>JAGFNQ010006759.1:0-22724 GCA_024364735.1 Boesenbergia rotunda | reverse complement strand
AGGATTAGACTATGATGAAACCTATGCCCTAGTAGCCAGACTTGAGTCAATTAGAATGTTGTTAGCATTTGCAGCCCATAGAGGGTTCAAGCTATATCAAATGGACGTTAAGTCTGCCTTTTTAAATGGGTTCATCAAAGAAGAAGTCTATGTAGGACAACCCCAGGATTTGAGGACCTAGAAAAACCTGACTACGTTTCAAACTTAAAAGGCACTTTATGGGTTAAAACTGTTGGGACCAGTGCATGTTGACATGGATGCGAGTTCGTAATTTTAAAAATTAATTACGTGCAGCGGAAGGTTTAGCATAACTAATTTCTCAAATTATTTAACCACACATCTAAGCATGCAATTTTATCTTGTGTAGACATGATCATATATTTAAAATTTTGTAGAAACGTAAACTAATTTACGTATTACCTCACGTAACTCGAAGGTAGGGACGAGATCCAATCATAAGCGTCCCTTAGAAGCTCCGCCTCTATTCGCGTCCACGCCGAGTATCTTCGGGATGACTTCGCAAAGCCACGAGTTTCGTGTTCTCGAGAACTACTAGATTCTCCGAGAACGCGACGAGAAAAACCAAGAGAGAAGTCGGAAGACTAACCACAAAAGGATGGCCGGAATCAAAATTCCGGCGAAGCAAAAGAAGAGGCTTGCGGCAAAAAGGATCCTTGTGGCAAACTCTAATTCCGGCAGCACCTTCTTCCGGCCAAGAGATGGCCGGAGCTTCCTTCTCCGGCAGCAGGTGGTGGTCGGCAGGGAAAGGGCAGGGGCGGCCGGCTGGTGCTCCTTCTTGGGGCTGGTTGGAACACGGCAAGAAGGGGAGAAGAGAAGGAGAGAAAGAGAGGGAGAGAGCCTATGCCTTCATCTCTATGATTATCACGCAAGCCTTGCCTTGGCTCCTTTATATAGTGGCCTCTCAACCATCAAGCCTCTCAAATATGGAATAACTTATTCCATCATGCCAAGTTTAATTTTATATCATGGTTAAAATCATATTTTAATTCATGATAAAAAATCAATCAAGTCTCTTCTCTCCTATAGAATAAATTTCCTTATCATGGCAAATGAATCCATGATTGATTTTATAAAATAAACCAATCCATGGTTCATTTTGCTTTCCATGAAAAATAAACCAAACCTTGGTTTATTATATATAAAAATTTATATCATCCATAATTTTATAAAACAAACCACACTAGGTTTATTTTATAAATTGAACCAAAAACTTGGTTCTCTCCCTTTGTTGTGGTCGGCCAAGCAAAGAGGATGGAGGCCCTCTTTGGCCGGCCCACCCAAGCCATGCCCCAATGAATTAAACTTTTTTAATTCATCTATTAAGTCTTCAAAAGACTTAGCCATTTTACGCTTCCGATGTGTCTCTGAAAAAATTTAGATTCGACTTATCATTTGGCTCAACCAAACCTAATCTCTCTTGATTGGAAAATCCAATTTTCAACTCGTTTTAAATCCCTCGGATTACTCGTAGTGCGTGTGACTAAATAGGCTTTCGATTTATATTGGCCGTCTATAATTAATCAATTAATTATAGAACGATCATGAGTGGCACCTAGTAGTACATCATGATCCCCAATTAATCGAAAGATCAACGGTTGACCTCAGAAACAATTCTGAAACCCTTCAGCAGCTATAATGAATGTGCCCATTCCCTTCACCATTTTATACCCACTTGGGTTCAGGACATGGTCTATGTGTGTCAGTCCCCACTAGGCTGACTAGTCACACCTAGCCCAAGTAACGTTTTCTCGTCCTACGGATTCTAATTACTCTCATGTATTTAAGAGATTCATACTCTGAACATGTCATGCTTGGCCAGAGGCTTCGAGTAACAATCCGACGATAGCCTCGGGTATACATCTCCTCGCAAGGAGTGGTGAATCCTTTGTAGGCTGTTCAAACATCTTCGGGCACTTCGGCTTATACCCAATCATCCTGGGTCCACACCTCCTTGGAGATGCTTGCTTAAGATGTCAAAGTATAAGTCTCCATGACCAAGATGACTTGAACACCGCAAGTCAAAGGAACATCGCACTTAAGCTGCAGTAGAACTTCACTGACATATCTATATGTAGACTACCATATGAAGTTTTACAGCCAGTCACTCCAATGAACTAGTTCCCTTAACTAGCATTCATATTTATCTCCGGACATCTCAATGTCACCAGCCAGTGAGAATCAGCTGATTAGATAATAACCCATTCTAGTCTCAACAGAATTGATAGTGTCCGTATTTATCAATTCATCGACTAGGACAATTCAATACTTCACAATTGCACATGTAGAGATAATCACTAGTTGTGAATTTATCACAATTCTCTCATGCTGTGAATTGTATTGCGGACATTCAGTAAATGAGTTTAAGATCTCAATCAATACACAACATGTATACTCAAATAGTGAATATTCATTTATTAAATAAATGATTACAATCATAAGGGATTGCCTTAGGACACTTCTCTCATATCACTACAACAGGTGGAAACATCCTTCCTATTTCTAAAAATAACCAAGGATAATGACTACTGTTAAAACTTAAAAAACATGCCAAACTAGTGACGAATAATTTCGGACCACCAACTCAAACTTTTAAAGGAATTGAAAATAATGAAAAATGAATTGAAAAGCTTAGTTGTACCAATTCTTCTTAGGATTGCCAATTAAGCAACTAGAGAGGTAATTATGTCACCAATCAAGTATGCTAAAGATTAATAAGAAATTTAAAATGATAACTCCAAAAGCATAAGTACCCCTATGGCCACAAATGTAAAAATTGATAGTGACCCTGAAGGTAAACCTATAGATCTTAAGCTATACGAAGTATGATTGGAAGTCTACTTTACTTACAGCTAGCAGACCTGATATCCTATTCTCTGTAGGAATGTGTGCTAGGTACCAAACTTATGCTAAGGTATCCCACTTAGTAGCCCTAAAAAGAGTACTTAGGTACATTAAGGGCACCCTAAATGTAGGGATTTGGTATCCTAGGACTTCCACCTTTGAACTGTCAGGATATTCTGACTCTGACTATGCTGGGTGCAAATTAGATAGAAAAAGTACAAGTGGAAGCTGCCAACCTTTAGGACATAGTCTAGTTAGCTGGTGTAGTAGAAAGCAACACTGTGTAGCACTATCTACAACCGAAGCAGAATATGTTGCCTTAGGAGAATGTGTGGCACAACTCTTATGGATGATGCACACTCATAAGGACTTCCAACTTGACTACACCCAAACCCAAGTCTACATTGATAACATAAGCTCAATCAACCTGACTAAAAACCCAATTCAACACTTTAAAACAAAACATATAGAAGTTAAACATCATTTTGTAAGGGATCATGTAGCCAGGGGTGAAATAGTCCTAAAGCATGTAGACTCAAAGTCAAACTTAGCTGATATCTTTACCAAACCCTTACCTGAGTCTGAGTTTAGCTCACTAAGAAGGCAGTTAGGGTTATGCTTAGTAGATTATGACTGCTCTATATTTTTTCAAAAAATTATTTTACTTTCTTATCTGTTAATTAATCTTTTGTGAAAAATCATTTCTTTTATCAAAGTCTTGAAATTTAAAATGATTTTTCGACATAGTTTTTTGTCAAAAACTTACTCCTTCAAAACTAGGGTTTTTTTGCAAATGGACTTAGCTTAGGCCCTAACCCTAGAACTGCATGCACCTATAGATCTAGAAGCCAGCATCTCACAAGCACCTTAGGGTACTTTTGATTGATAACCTAGACTGGGTTAAGATGCTTAGGTCTATGCCTTGATTCAAGATGCTTTAAGTCAGTGCATCTGCAGTAATTAGGGCAATAAATAACAATTGAACAGCAATCAGGTTATGTGTCAAGCTTAGAAAATCTAACTTGATCAAAACACTTAACTTGACTAACCCTAGCGAAAGCTACTGTTTATAACAGTTAGTAAGTAGCTACTGGGTTAGACATGACCTGAACAAGAACGATTTAATTTGGTTTGGTCCAGTTCATGCTTAAATTTATTAGAGTTAGTTCAATACAGAACTTCATTTTTTTCTCTAATATTTTTTGCTATAATTAGTATCATTTTTTTTATATATGGTAAAGGGGGAGAGAAAGGAAAGGATAAATTTTGTTTCAAATTTTATCTCTTTTTCAAAAAGAAAAGTAAATAACTAAAGTGTTTAAAAGTACTTAACTGGTTCTAAGTGAAAATCTATTTTCAGAAGTGTTTTTGGTGCACAAAGTATTTTCAAGAAAATTTTCTAAGTGTGAAAAACTTGAAAACCTTTTTGAAATTTTTTTTAAGTATGAAAGACTTGAAAAACTTATTGGGAAAATTTTCTTGCGAAAACCTTTTTGGAAAATTTTCTAAGTATGAAAAGACTTGAAAAACTTTTTGGGAAAATTTTCTTGAGAAAACTTTTTGGATAATTTTCTAAGTGTGAGGAATATTTTTTTGAAAAGTTTCTAAGTATAGAAAGCTTGAAATTTTTTTTAAGCACTAAGTCAAAATCTAAAGCACTTAGAAAAGTTTACAAAACCCACATATCTTTGAAAAACTCAGGGGGAGAATATTCGTTTCAGGGGGAGAAAACTGAATGTTTTTTTCAACTTCTTTACTTGTTATCTTTTTAACATAACTTTTTGAACCGTGTTGCCATAAATCAAAAGGGGGGAGATTGTTGGTGTAGGATGCTCCTAAGTCAAACCTGTGTTTTGATAATGGCAAAGGGTTCAGAAGTTAAGGTGTTAATGTGATCTAACAAGCTTACTAAGTGTGCAGGAAAAGTTCTAGGTACACTAGGGAAGAAGTCCTGGCAAAGGGCTGGGCAAGAAGTCCTGGTCAAGGACTGGGCAAGAAGACCTTACCAGAAGTTGGGCAATGAAGTCCTGGTCGAGGACTGGGTAAGATGTCCTGGCAAAGGGCTGGGCACCGAAGACCTGACCGGATGTTGGGCAAGAAGTCCTGGTCGTGAACTGGACATGAAGACCTGATCGGGAGGATTGGGCAAAAGTTCAACTGAAGGAGCCGGTTGGCAAAAGGTAAACTCTCCTGAGAGGAGTAGGTTAGGACTCGTTCCCCGTGCGAGGGAACAGTAGGCGTTGGTTCGACCTAGGGTTCCATTTAGGAAATCCAAAGTCAGAACCGAGACAGCTTAGACTGTAAATAATGGCTAGCATATTTTGCTTCTTGTGTTTTGGAACTAACCTTAGTTGCAGGGAACGAAGGAACGTGTTTCTGCAGCTGAGGTGCCTCAAAGGAGTGAGGCGCCTCACTGGGGCTAGGAGCCCGGATGGATACAAGCGCCCAAGGTCAAGGCCAAAATAGAACCATCGACGCAAACTGCCACGAAGCCTCTGGACCAAGTCAGCTGAGGCGCCTGTGTTAACACAGGCGCCCCATCAGCCCAGGCGCCCCAGTGAAGGGGATAAGCGCTGACCGAGCCTGCAGATAGGAGTTCACACAAGAGAGGCCACGTGTCAAGCGCCCCCATCGACACAGGCGCCCCTATGGCTGCTGTAAAAGGGGGTTCACCCCCAAGGCTTCAAACAACTTCGCTCACAATGTTCCAAGCACTTTCGTTCAAGCACTACGCTCCGACAAGCTCCGACTTCGAGATTCCAACGCCGATGATGACCCTCTGCTCCGAACTTTGATCCACCTCGGGCGTCGGTAAATTTAATTTACGAAAAGTGTTGCAATTTCAATTTCAATTCTATATCTGTACTTGAAGTTGTAAAAGATTTTCCGAATATAGAATTTCCCAACGTAAACGGTCAAGGACCGTGGGCCTTGGAGTAGGAGCCGAACGCGACTCCGAACCAAGTAAAACCAACTTATGTTCGCGATTGTTTTGTTATTTTGCACTGCGTAATTGCTCTAGATTTTTGAAAAATTCTAGATCGATATTCACCCCCCCTTCTATCGATTTTCTCTGATCCAACAGAGACGTCCAAATCTCGACCCGTCTCTGCTTCTGTCCTTAGTCATCGCTCAGCTAAGTTGCTCAATCCCTCAGACCAAGACTTCATGCCCAAACCCTATGTCCAGGACATTTGCCCAGCTTCACTCACCAGGTCTTAGTGCTCAGCTTCACTCACCAGGAATTTTGCCCAGCTTCACTCACCAGGTCTTAATGTCCAGCTTCACTCACCAGGTCTTAGTGCTCAGATTCAGTCACCAGGACTTAGTACCCAGTTTGACTCACCAGGTCTTAGTGCCCAGCTTCACTCTCCAGGTCTTAGTGCTCAGCTTCACTCACCAGGACTTAGTGCCCAGCCCTCGGCTAGGACTTAGTGCCCAATTCCACGAACTAGGACTTAGTGCCTAGGTTAACTAGGACTTTGGTTCACTTTGGTACTCTTTTCTTGACTACCCTTCCCTTGTTGAATGTATTACTGCCTTAAGCATATTGTTAAACATTGAAATACTTAGAGGAGGACATCACTGATGCATCTTGTACCAACATGGACTTTGCACCCAAAAACTCTTAAATAGTGTAAATTAGGTAATCAATGATAATAAAGTTCATAGGGTGTCTTATTGTGTCTTCTATTAATTAGGATCCTATTTTGAATATAAGAGGCTGTATTTACCGCTTCTACCCAAAATTGATTAGTTAGGTTATATTCATTGAGCATGGTCCTAGCGGCTTCCTGAAAGGTTCTATTCTTTCTCTCAACTATCCCATTTTTTTGGGGAGTTCTAGGACAGGAAAACTCATGGACATACCCATTAATTTTATGAAATTCTTCAAACTTTTGATTTTCAAATTCTCCCCCATGATCACTCCTAAGTCTTTTAATTTTTGTATCATTTTGATTTTCAATCATTTTGCATAAGTTATTAAATGAATTAAAGGTTTCATCCTTAGTTTTTAAGAACCTAACACAGGTAAATCTAGAGTAATCGTCGATGATTACTAAGCAGTTCCGATTCCCGCTTAGTGACTTGGCTCCATGTGAATCAAATAGGTCAAGGTGTAGGAGCTCAAGTGTGGTTTGGGTTAAGTCTGATTGGGTTGGTTTATGAGTTGACTTGGTTTGTTTGCCTTGTTGACATGAATTCCAAATTGTATTGTCAAAGTTCCTAATTTTAGGTACGCCTTTAATTAATCCAAGTTGAGTTACTTTTGAAATTAATTTGGTATGAGTGTGGCCTAATCTCCTAAGCCAAAGATTGGTTTCTTCTAATTGAGTCAGAAAACATTTGGGTACTACGGGTAGATTAATAGTGTAAATATTATTTTTCCTACTACCCTTAAGTGTTATTTCTGAATCTTGGAGATTTCTAATAAGGCAGTCAGAGTTGGTGAAGGTAACAATGTAACCAGTATCACAGAGTTGGCTAATGCTAAGCAAATTGAACTTGAAATTTTCAACCAATAATACCTTCTTAATGATGAAATATGAGTTAAGTTCAATTTTACCTTACCCAATTATTTTAAGTGTAGCTTTGTTGCCAAATGCTACTGAGCCTAGGTTTTTGAACTTGATTTTGGTGAACTTCAATTTATCCCCAGTCATGTGTCTGGAGCATCCACTATCCAACATCCACTGGTCCAAATCTTTATGTTCCTACACATAAAGTATGTATTGATTTGGATCCATTAGAGGTAGGGACAGCTCGAATTGAATTTCACTACCTAGTCTGTCTCACCCACATCTAACGTTATCAAGCATGTTGACCTTATGGGTTTTTGTGAGACAGGTTTTAAAAAAAATGTTTAATTTTTGAAACACACTTAATTTTGAAAATATTGAATTAATTTTGAAAATTGTAGAGTTAAGATTATTAATTTTGAAAGGATGTAGAATCTATGATTTAATTAAAATTTATGTTAGATTCAAATTTATCAAATAGTAAATTGAATTTGTGTTTTGACAATTGGATTCCAGGTCTTGGCGAGGCACAGAGACCTTCTTTGGTCGTAGCCTTATTGGAGCAATAACCCTTTCCTTGACAAAGCCTTTTACCGAAAATTCATTTTCAAATTACTTCTTGAAAAATTTTGGTCTAACTAGCTTAGGTTTTGGATCGGTAGCTTCAGCTAATTCCACCAGACTAAACAGTCCAAGTAGGGTATATCTTACCTTACTTGACCTTATTAGAAGGGCTTCCCTAACGTACTATCACCTCATCTCCACCTAATACTATGTTGTTCAAATTTTAAATAAATCTTTTGTCCTTAAACTATTCCTAAGTCTAAGCATAATAAAGAAATTGTAGAAATAAACAAGCAACAGGCAAGCAAAAAAATCATCTACTTATAAAGATGGTTTTTAGATTGGCTCCCCCTGGACTGAAGCCTCGATAAGGGTTAGGCAAGATGTGAATCTTATCCTTGGGGATCCAATACTGGTTTGGTCCAGCTTGTTTATTCAACCATAGCTTTAGGACCCATGCTTGGACTCGGGTTCTAGGTTGGTTCAATACTGAATAATACGAGCTTTGTCGCGATTTGGTTCGATAGCCTAGTCCAGATCGATTTAGAACAAACTTCTGTTTTCCAAGAATCATGTCAAGATTCTTGGAACCCGAAGTGAATCGTTCTAAGGCAACTCTGAGTTCTTTGACTTGAGTTTTCAAGAGGGAATTCTCTTCCTCAAGCTTTTAAACTTGAGTTGAGTTTCCTTCTTGAACTGGTTCGGTCAAGCAACTCGAGTTGACTTCCTCATTCAGGAGTTTTACTTCCTGTCGGAGGGTTTCAACCCAGATGTTGGCTTTCGCCAGTTTTCGTGACAAGTAAGAAATTAAATCATACAGTTCAGATTCTGGATAACCTCTTACCGTCATTTGTCCGTCCTCCGAGATTGAGAGTTTTCCAGTGCTGATGTCCTCGTCCGATTCTGATTCCGTTCCGAAGTCGATGTTTTCCGAGGCGGTCAAAGTGAGAAGATTTGAGTGCGGAGCTTCTCCTTCCTCCTCGGAGGATGACTTGTCCCAGGTGGCTTGAAGAGTCTTCTTCTTCCGAGCCTTTTTGTTCTCCTTTAGGTTGGGGCACTCTGATCTGAAGTATCCCTTTTTGTTGCACTCGTAGCAGGTGATGTTACCTTTGCTCTTCTGGCTCGTTGAGGGTTCAGATGGATCTTCCTTCTTCTGTCTTGACTGCTTCTTGTTCGATTGGTTTTTGAGCTCCTTGTAGTAGTCGCGAGCTAACCGAACCAGTTTTGGACGATCCCCTTCCTCATCATCTGATTCCGAGTCTAAGTCAGACTCGGGTACTGGTTGAATCTTCTTTTTCTGAGTTCTTCCTTGAGTTTTACCTGCAACAAACGCAATACTCTTCTCGACCAATGCAGTATTAGTTTGTTCATGTAATTCTAACTCAGAAAATAATTCATCTAATTTTATTTCAGAAAGATTCCTGGAAACCTTGTAGGCATCCACCATAGATGCTCACAGTGTGTTCCTCGGGAATGAGTTTAAGGTATACCTTATTAGGTCACGATTTTCAACCTTGTGACCTATGGTGTGCAGCCCGTTCATTAGCTCCTGGATCCTTGCATGGAGCTGTGCTGCAGTTTCGCCGTCATGTATCTTTATCGTGTAGAGTCTGTTGAGTAACAGATCCCTTTTGCTGATCCGTGTATCAGACGTACCTTCGTGTAGCTCAATCAGCTTGTTCCAGAGTTCCTTCGCACTGCTAAAGGGTCCAACATGGTTCAACTCCACTTTCGTCAGGCCACATTGTAGTGTTTGTGTAGCTTTAGCGTCGGCCTCGATCATCTTCTTTAGTGGACTGTCCCACTCAGTGTAGTGTTGCACCACGCCTTGTGTGTTCTTAGGTATCTCCAGTCCAGATAGGATGATGATCCACATGTTCACCTGAGTTTTCAGGTGGACCTCCATCCTACTCTTCCAGTAGGAGAAATCTTCTCCATTGAAGGGAGGTGGTTTGGTGGTGATGTATCCCTCTTGCATGGCCATTTAATTAAACTGAAAAAAATTTAAAAAAAAACTCGTCCCAAGACTAAGTCTTGGATTAGTAGTGTGGCAGAAAATAATAATAAGAAAAAAATCGAGTGGTGTTGCACCAACCTCGATTAACGAGAAAAATACGAGTGGAAAATATATTTAAAATTTGAAAAATCCGAAAAAAATGCTCAACTTGTAACGCCCGCCCTTATATCTACTCTCAGGGCGGGGTTACGTACTACTCATTCATATAATTTTAATCATAAGAGAAAAACATAAGTGCTAAGCCTATTAGTCAGTGCATGCCAGTCAGATATCATGCTTTAATGTTTAGAACATTTTATTTCTTTGGAGCATAGTCCTAGGTTTCTATGCATCTTAAGTTCACAAGTAATTCAACTCAAACCTATAAGAGTGATCACTAATATTCAAAAGTACCAACTCTAATCACTAGCATTTATTATTAAAGGAAACATAGGCATAGTAATGTAGATATGGGAATCTTTCTTTCCCGAGCCACCAACCCACACATCTTCAGCCCACCTGCCTCTTCCTCTAGTTCAAGGGTCCATTACCTTTATCTGCAGCATAAGACAACACATAAACTAGTAAGCACAAATGCTTAGTAAGGATCCTGTCCTACTCGCAAAATCCATACGAAAGCATACAACATGTACACATAATAAATCATAAGCATGAGTTCATCATAGCATACTAAACATCACAGTTTCTAAGCAAGCAGTATAAAGTATGGAATGCATATACATAAGGATGCTTAACTTTTAAAATCATACTTTTAAATACTTAAATATCATCGTATCATCATTGGGGGTCCCCGGCTTGTACCACATACATACATCATGAGCGCGCATCCCTAAGTAGATACGAGGTAGCGAGCCCCGACCTACTAGGGTAAGGACAGCATAGTCGGTAGTCCCAGAACCGGGGCATTCTTAAGGTGCCCATCCCTGTTGCACAGCTACGGTAGTGCCAGAACCGTGGACAGCATAGTCGGTAGTCCAGAACCGGGGCGTTCTTAAGGTGCCCATCCCTTGGACCCATACTTTGGTCCGGTACAAGCTCATTCATAAAGTAAAATACTTTACATGCTTTTACATATATGCTAAGGAATACTCCAAATCCACTCTTATGGGACACACCACTCTTCAAGGGTGCTCATGATCCCGTAGGGACACACCACACAACATAAGGGTTGCTCTTGATCCCATATTTAGTGGAGTATCCTTTCAAGCGTTTTATCATACACATCACATGCAATTCATAAAGGGTGCCACGTGGGCTATATAAACATGCTCATACATATGTCATATTTCAACCACTTACACAAACTTATATATGACAAGGTTGGTCACATAAATCATATTCCTATCATAGAAAGTGGTAGCATACTTCATGAGTTAATCAAGTTCTTCTTAACCCTAAACCTAAGGTCCTGGCCGAAAGTCAAAGTAGAGATAGCTTAGGTTTTTGACATCAAACATCACATACAAGTATCATATCTATATCCATCATATATCATTCTAACCATAGCATACATCATGGAGTAATCAAGCTTCACAAACCTAATGTTCTAGGCTTGGCCGAATATCACATGCTAGGGGAAAGGTTAAGTTTTCCTATCAAACATTCCCTTAAACATCACATGCATATACATATCATTATTCCCAAACATAAGCATATCTCCTAGGGTAGTTTAACCTTCACAAACCCTAACCTTAGGGAGTTGGCCGAATGGTGTAGGGTAGGGGAAATTAGGGTTTTTGAATCAACATTCATACAAGCATTTACACAAACATCTCACATACCTATCATGCCACTTATTAAACATAGATTCCATCATAAGATAATTATGCAACCCTAATCTCTAATCCCTCTAGGGTTGGCCGAACTCAAGGGTAAGGGAAACTAGGTTTCTTGAAATCAAATCTTCACACCAACATTTATACAAGCATTTTGTCTACACTACTAAGCATGGATATATCATAGGAATCATACAACTTTAAAACCCTCTTTGCTTCATGCTTTGGCCGAAAGTCACATAAGGGTAGAACCCTAGTTTTTGTTCACAACATCATAAAGAAAATCAACATACCTATATACCCTAAGTCTCAAGGGATCTTCTCATGTATTAAAGAGTAACCAAAGCCTCTCCTAATGGAGGTGGCCGAAACTTAAAAAGGGAAAACCCTAATTCTTTTGTACAAGAAAACAACAAGAATCATGCATAACAATTACACTGCAGGCGAGGGGATACTTACATCCTTTCGCTTGAATTTCACCCTCCCTAAATCTTTAGGGTACCCTTGGTTGAAGTGAGAGTGAGAGTTTCCTTTACCAAAGTTTCTCTAGAACCCTTGGCCCTAGTAGAGGCAAGATCCTTGAATGGTTCTCCTTCCTCCTAATTCCCTAGGGTTAGAACCCTAGGGTTGTGTTTTTCGAAAATGAAAAGGGAGAAGGAGTAGATGAATTTCGGTGGGGAGAGTGAGGAAGAAGAAGAGAGGAAGTTATTCCAACTTCTCCTTCTCTTATTTATACTTTTCCCATGAAGAGACATGTCTCTTCACTTCTCTAGCTTTAACAAGCATGTTTCTTATTCTCTCAACATGAAATACTCTTGGTGTGTTGGTTATGACATGATTAGTGCAACTAGGAGGTTCAAGGTTCAATCTTTGCTTCCTCCTTTCTATATTTCCTTTTTATCACCTTTTTGCACTAATCCATATCAAAGCCCATTAAGCCAAGCCCATCATGAAATTTCATAATAATAATTATGTTTTATGAATTCATAATATTTCATAATATTTCATATTCATGAATTCATAATATCTTATAATATTTCATAATAATATTTCATGAATTTCATAATATTTCATATTCATGAATTTATAATATTTCATAATATTTCATATGGGAAAATATTTCATTATAATATTTCATGAATTCATAATATTTCATATGGGAAAATTTTGGGGCGTTACACAACTGGTGGTTGCACCAAGTTTGAGCCACTCGCTCTGATACCACTTATGGGATCGGTTTGAATCGATAGAGGGGGTGAATATCGATCGATAATTTTTCGGAAAACTTAGAATAATTTGCGCAGCGAAAAGACAAATCAATGCTAACACGTTTATTTTTACTTGGTTCGGAGTCACAGTCGACTCCTACTCCAAGGCTCACGGTCCTTGACCATTTACGATGGGAAATTCTATATTGCTTAAAATTATTACAAATTGAAGTTCGAATATAGAATTAAAATACAACACTTAATAAAAATATTATACTGACGATCGGAGAAAATTGAATGTCAGAGCTGCAGGTCGTCGTTGGTGCTTGAGTCTTGAGAATGGAGCGTTTGGAGCAGAGCGCTTGAAAGAAAGCGTCGAAAGAAGTTGTGATTGAAGCCAACGGGGTGAACCCCTTTATATAGTTGATGCTGCGGCACCTGTGTTGAAGGGGGTGCCTAACACGTGGCCTTCCCTGTGAGAAACTCCATCCGCAGACTTGGCCAGCGCTTATCCCTTCAAATGGGGTGCCTGAGCTGACTGGGGCACCTGTATGAACACAGGCGCCTCATATGCTATTCTAGAGGCTTGCTTCGAATGTGCCTGGAAACAACCTTATCTAAGGCGCCTGTCACCATACAGGCGCCTGTTCAAACAGGCACCTGACTCCATTCAGGCGCCTGGGAGCAGAAAACTTCACCCTTTGTTCCTGTAACCAGGGTTAGTTCCAAAACACAAATAACACAAAAATAATAAGAGTTTAAGAATGGTTTAACAGCCTGAGCTGTCTTGGTTCTGACTTTGGGCTTCCGAAATGGAACCCTAGGTCGAACCGACGAATAGTATTCCCTCCTACGGGGAATGCATCCTCACCTACTCCTCTCAGGAGAGTTTACCTTTTTGCCAACCGACTCCTCCGGTTGGACTTTTGCCAAATCCACCGGATCAGGTCTTCGTGCCCAGTCCGCGACCAGGACTTATTGCCTGGTACCATATGCTCATGCTGCTTTTGTAGCTCAGGTACCATAGAGGCTAGCATGATGCAACTCGCAAGTTCAAAATCGATCACATGTTTCTGATAGGCCACTAACTGGTCTGGAGTTGCATTTTCTGGAGGACGGTTGGGAAGTTGATCTTCAAGGACATAAGCAAACTTCTCTGCCTTGAGGACTATCCTCAGGTTTCGAAGCCAGTCCATGAAGTTTGGCCCAGTCAGTTTATTGGTGTCCAAAATGGAATGCAAATTCAGAGAAGACATGATCGAGTGATTATCCTAGAAATACAAATTGAGCTTATGTGAGAAGAATGATAAAGAATGCATCAACATACATTAATTGAATCCTATTTATTTTTCGAATTGAATAACCCTTTTTATCAATTTGGGAGATCGTAGGAACACCTCCAAATAGGTTGATATCCAACCATAGATAAGAACAACCATGGTTGTGGCTATCAAGTTATTCTTAGCTATGAAGGTAGGTATTTATACCGATTACATATCACATATATGTAACTATCACTTTATACTATCAACTAATTGAATGTTTGCATAAATCATTGGGTTGTTAACTCATTAACAAGTATGCAACAATATAGATAGCACACAACTGCACCTCTCTTTACATCGACCTTGGCTGTGGCACAACAAATCGATGCTCCAAGCTTAAGGCTGACCCATTAATCAAGAAATAGTTTTAATATGGTTGGAGTTCATTTAACCGTTTAGTCAGGCTTGGATGTGTCCAACAACCAAAACTAAGGATTGACCTCTGACTCCAACTATATTAATCATAAACTAATTCCATGGTTTGAACATGTTGAGGTTCAAGCCGGGCATGGATGTGTCCATCAACCCAAACGAGAAACAAAACTCCGGTTCTAACCATATTAATGGAAGGTGTTGGCCTTAATATTTTGTAAGGGGTTTTGGGTCTCATCCTTTCTTTTCTAAGCACATTCATGACATATAGTTATGTCATGTACTAACGATTTCCTTAATAAAGTATGTATGTGACTTAATTTATCAAGTCTCATTAATTGAATTAGGAACCAGATTTCCTAATTCTAATTTCATACTTTATTCAAGGAATTGTTATGGGAAACAATTTCCTAAATTGTCATAATCAATTTCGGAAATAATATGTTTAAGACTTTGATTTCTCTAAATCAAATCTTATTAAATTAAGAGACAGATTCCCTTAATTCAACCACATATTATTTTCATGAAAATCTTATTTAAGAAAACTCTATAGGAAACTATTTTCCTAATTAATTTTGGAGACAACAATATGTAAGAGCATCACCTCTTAAATCAAATAAGGAAATTATCGTTTGAGAATCACCTCAAAATTTCCAAGATTTGATTACATATTTTATTTATGGATTTATTAATTTCAACAAATTATTTTCTTTGGGTGGCTCCCCGAGGCTCAGATACCAAAAAAAAAGAATTTGTTGTAAATCTAATTTGGTCCGCTCCCCGAGGCGTAACCAAATTAAACATGACAATTTTATTCAAAATAGGAAATTAAATTACAACAACTAACTTTAAATTGGATGGCTCCCCGAGGCTCAATCCAAAATAAAGAATTTTGTTAATAATTTAAAACCAATTCAAATTTAATTGCCAATTAATAATCCATAAATTTGTCTAGACTTTCTTTAAAGAAAGTGTCCAAAATTGTGAGATTTCATAATAGGTTTTCAGAATAATTGTAAGTTTCTGGTACAAAGAAAACTTACATATTTCCAAAATTGGAAAATTTCCAAAATAGGAAATTTCCAAAATTAGAAAGTTTCCAAAAATGAGAAGTTTTCACAATTATCATAAAATTTCAGAAACTAGGATATTTCAAAAGTTTGCGAAATTTCATGAGGATTTCCAAACTTTAAAATTCCTAAATCTAAAATTTATCATAATTGGAAAGTTTCCATAATTAGAAAATTTTCCAAAATTGAGATCATGACAAAGTTTTCTGCAAAACAATTATATGATTATGTCGAACACTAACCGGCTCTGATACCACTGTTGGGACCGGGTGCATGTTGACATGGATACGGGTTCGTAATTTTAAAATTTAATTACGTGTAGCGAAAGGTTTAGCATAAATAATTTCTCAAATTATTTTAACCATGTATCTAGCATGAAACCTTATGTTGTGGAGACATGATCATACATTTAAAATTTTGCAGAAAGTAAACTAATTTACTTAATACCTCACGTAACTCGTAGAAAGGGACGAGATCCAACCGTAGTGTCCCTTGGAAGCTCCGCCTCTATTCGCGTCCACGTCGGGTTTTCTTCGGGATGACTTCGCAAAGCCACGAGTTTCGTGCCGACAAGAACTACTAGATTCTCCAAAGGCATGACAAGAATACTGTTGGGTTTTTCGGGCCGCGAAAACCGCCTTTTCGCGTCGCGGAAACCCCGAGAACCCAAAGCCATGGATCTCGTGCGAAGAAAAATTCCGAAACAAAAAATCACGTATTCATTTCATGCTCAAAACTCGATCTACTCCTAGATCTAAAGAGGGATAAACCATTTTACCTTTGGCGCGTGCCCCGCTTAATCCTGCTCGCTCCTTTTGGATGTCGGATCTCTAGGACGTCAAGTGCCATCCCTCTAGAAGTATCCACGCGAACAAAGTGGATGGAGGAAACCCTTTAGGTGTGCTAGCACCTTTCAAGGGTTCGGCCAAGAGGAGAAGAAGAAGAAGAGCTCCAACACTTGGAGGAGGAAGAAGAGAAGACACACACTAGAAAAATGGAACAAAACATTGTTTTGTTCTCTCATTGTGGCCGGCCACATAATGGCCATTAATGGCCATTAAGTGGCCTGCCATAACCCCCTTTCAATTTGAATTCAAATTCAAATGGGGGGTTACAACCTTTGGAGATGATGTGGAGCATCATCATTGGTCAAATACCAAGCCAAGTCATCACTTGGTCAAGTCAAGGTGAGGTGGTCTTTTGGTCAAGTCAAACTTGCCTTTTATGGACTTTCCATATTTAGTCAAGTCAAACTTGACTCCATTTCTTCTCCCATGTCAAGTCTAACTTGAAGTGGAACCAAGTCAAGTCAAACTTGATTTGGATTTGGGTCAAGTCAAACTTGCCTTTTATGGACTTTCCATATTTAGTCAAGTCAAACTTGACTCCATTTCTTCTCCCATGTCAAGTCTAACTTGAAGTGGAACCAAGTCAAGTCAAACTTGATTTGGATTTGGGTCAAGTCAAACTTGCCTTTTATGGACTTTCCATATTTAGCCAAGTCGAACTTGACTTCATTTTTTTCTCCATCTATTTGTTCTTTGGTGTGACCCTATAGGTTCTTGTAACGTTGGCAATGCTTCTAACCTCTTAGAAACATAAGCAATGAGCGGTATCTAGCAACACATCATTGCTACCCAAGTTACAAGAATGTTGAGATCCAACATCACCAATGTGACTACTAATTATGACTTTCATAATATGTGACAATGTCCTTCTATCGTCGATATCTAGATTGATCTTCTATGAAGCATAGACCGTGTCATCCTCCAATCAATCTATGTGTCTTGAACTCCAAGTAGACTCACTATAATCAAATAAGCTCAATATCTCATATTGCCTTATTTGGGCATGGTCATGCACTTAGTGATCTCACTCTATCAAGACTATGATATCTCTCCCGTCATATAGGAGGGATAGATCCCATCTACATCACTCACATCCCTCCGCATAATTTGTTACATACCCAGTAATCGCCTTTATAGTCCACCCAGTTACGGGTGACGTTTGACGAAACCAAAGTACATAACTCCTTATGTAGGGAACTATGGTGACTTCAGGTCTAAGGACTAATAGTCATACTAATAGTCACATGAGAAAGTATATGACACTCATATAACGATCCATGATACTTTCTCATGGTGGGTCATTCAGTATACATTCTCCAATGCATACTCATGTGTCAACTTGATATCTCATATCCATGACTTGTGAGATCAAGTCATCGTGTTGACCTACATGCTAGTCTCTATGCATTAACATTGTCCCTGAATGTTAATACTTGACTAGGAATAATTAAGAGTAGTGTTCTCTATATCATCTCACTATCGATTCAACCAATCGATTGATATAGATATGAACCTACTACCAAGGACGTTATTACACTTAGTTATTTGGCACCAATACAAGTAAGTATAATAACCATAATCAAATGCCTTTATATATATATATGAAATATGATACAATGAGTCCATACAACAACCATCACATGATTGGCTCTAGGGCTCTCACTAACAATCTCCCACTAGAACTAGTGCCAATCACTGTAGTATCTAATACCCAATGACCTAGTGTGACCATCATGCTTGGTCTGTGCCAAAGCCTTGGTCAAGGGATCTGCAATGTTAGCCTCTGTGGGTACTCTGCATATCTTCACATCTCCTCGATCGATGATCTCTCGAATGAGATGGAAACGCCGTAGTATGTGTTTGGTCCGCTGGTGTGACCGAGGTTCCTTAGCCTGCGCAATAGCTCCATTGTTGTCACAATAGAGCTGTACTGGGTCGGCTATGCTAGGAACCACTCCAAGCTCAGTAATGAACTTGCGGATCCAAACTGCCTCCTTTGCTGCCTCAGATGCAGCAATGTACTCAGCTTCTGTTGTAGAATCAGCAACTGTATCCTGCTTTGAACTCTTCCAGCTGACAGCGCCACCATTTAAGCAAAACACGAACCCTGACTGCGATCTGTAGTCATCCTGGTCAGTTTGGAAGCTTGCATCACTGTAACCTTTTACAGTTAGCTCCTCTTCGCCTCCAAATATCAAGAAATATTCTTTAGTCCTTCTCAAGTACTTAAGAATATTCTTGACTGCTATCCAGTGACGTTCACCTGGATCTGACTGGTATCTTCTCGTCATGCTCAAAGCATACGAGACATCAGGACGAGTACATAACATGGCGTACATGATAGATCCTATAGCTGAGGCATCAGGGATCTTGCTCATGCGGTCTCTCTCCTCTCTAGAAGAGGGACCTTGAGTCTTCGAAAGACTCACGCCATGTGACACTGGCAGATTTCCCTTCTTGGAATTCTGCATGGCAAACCGTTGCAAAACGGTATCAATGTATGTACTCTGACTTAGGCCAAGCAATCTCTTAGATCTATCTCTATAGATCTTTATGCCTAGAATATAGGCTGCTTCACCTAAGTCTTTCATTGAGAAGGAATTCCCCAACCAAGTCTTCACAGATTGTAGTGAAGGAATGTCATTCCCAATGAGTAGTATGTCATCTACATACAAAACAAGGAAGACAACTGTGCTCCCACTAACCCTTTTGTAGACACAAGGTTCATCTTCATTCTTGATGAAACCAAACTGTTTGATTGCATCATCGAATCGAAGATTCCAGCTTCGAGAAGCTTGCTTTAGTCCATAAAGGGACTTATGCAGCTTGCATACTCTACCAGTATGCTTTGGATCTACAAAACCCTCAGGTTGTGTCATGTACACTTCCTCGAGGAGGTTTCCATTCAGAAACGCAGTTTTGACGTCCATCTGCCAGATCTCATAATCGTGGTATGCTGCAATAGCAAGCAAGATCCTAATGGACTTGAACATCGCGACTGGAAAAAAGTTTCATCATAGTCAATACCATGAATTTGCTTGAAACCTTTAGCTACTAGTCTACCCTTATAGGTATGTACAAGTCCATCCATGTCAGTCTTTCTCTTAAAGACCCACTTACACCCAATGGGTTTGACCCCTTCAGGTGGATCAACCAAAGTCCATACTTGGTTGGTGTACATGGAATCCATCTCGGATCTCATGGCCTCTAGCCATTTCTCAGAATCTGGGCTCATCACAGCTTCCTGATAGGAGGTAGGCTCGTTCTCAACGAGCATAACGTCATCATGGTCAGACAAGAGAAATGAGTATCTCTCAGGTTGACGACGTACCCTATCAGACCTGCGAAGAGGTAGGTCTACATGAACAGGTTGTTGTTCCACAGCTTCTTGTGCAACAACCTCATCAACCACCACACTTTGTGGTTCCTGTTCAACTTCCATCAAGGCTTCAGTGCTATTGTCCATGTCTTGAACTTCTTCAAGACTGAACGTACTCCCACTAGTCTTTCTAGAAACAAAGTCCCTTTCTAGAAATACTCCAGTCTTAGCAACAAACACTTTGTGCTGACTAGGAATGTAGAAGTAGTATCCCTTCGTTTCCTTGGGATACCCTATGAAATAACACTTATCAGATTTGGGTCCCAGTTTGTCTGAGACTTGACGTCGTACGTAAGCCTCACAACCCCAAACCCTCATGAAAGACATCTTGGGACTTCTCCCTGTCCATATCGTATATGGTGTCTTCATGACAGCCTTTGATGGAACACGGTTTAGTGTGAACGCTGCCGTGTCTAGAGCATATCCCCAAAAGGATATAGAAGATCTGCGTGACTCATCATAGATCGTACCATATCTAATAAGGTACGATTCCTCCTTTCGGATACACCATTCCACTGTGGTGTTCCAGGGGGAGTGAGTTGGGATAGAATCCCACACTCAGTTAGGTAGTCACGAAACTCATGGCTCAAGTATTCTCCACCTCGATCTGATCGAAGTATCTTAATACTCTTGCCAAGTTGGTTCTGTACTTCATTTCTGAATTCTTTGAACTTTTCAAAGGATTCTGACTTATGTGTCATCAAATACACATAGCCATATCTACTGAAGTCATCAGTAAATGTGATGAAGTACCTGTAACCACCTCTGGCAGCGACATTGAAAGGGCCACATACATCACTATGTATGAGTCCTAACAAGTCTGTCGCTCTTTCGCTATGTCCACTAAAGGGAGTCTTAGTCATCTTGCCTAGAAGGCATGACTCGCATGTCTCATATGACTCAAAATCAAATGAGTCCAGCAAACCATCCTTATGGAGCTGGGACAAGCGACTCTCATTTATGTGGCCTAAGCGACAGTGCCAGAGATAGGTTGGGTTCAACTCATTTGATCTCAACCTCTTGGTATTCACGTTATAGATAGGGCTCTCTAAGTCTAGAATATAGAGGCCATTCATCAGATGTGCGCTACAATAGAACATATCCTTTAAATAAACAGAACAACATTTGTCCTTTATTATGAATGAAAAACCTTTGTTATCTAAACATGAAACTGAAATGATATTCTTTGTTAGTACAGGTACATAACAACAGTTATTCAATTCCAGTACAAGCCCAGAGGGTAGAGATAGAAAGTAAGTCCCTATAGCAACAGCAGCAACCCTTGCTCCATTGCCTACTCGTAGGTCCACCTCGCCCTTGGCCAATGCCCTGCTATTTCTCAGCGCCTGCACATTAGTACAAATGTGAGAAGCACACCCAGTATCTAATACCCATGATGTAGAAATAGAAAGGTTGACTTCTATAACATTTATACCTGAAGTAGAAGTCTCACTTCTCTTCTTCTTCAGATCTTCCAGGTATACCTTGCAGTTCCGCTTCCAATGCCCAGTCTTACCGCAGTGGAAGCAGGTAGCATCCTTAGCAACCCCACCTTTAGGTTTGAGTGTTGAAGAGCTGGCTTTGCCCTTGGTTTGGGTCTTACCCTTACCTTTGGGCTTCCACTTGCCCTTACCCTTGCCCTTTTGTACCATTAGGACGGTACTGGACTTGGCAGTGGTGAGATTAGGCTCAGCAGTTCTTAACATGTTGAGTATCTCGGGCAGTGGTTTATCTAATTCGTTCATGTTGTAGTTCATGACGAATTGACGATAACTCACCGGCAACGATTGCAGGATCAGATCGGTAGCCAGCTCTTGGCCCAAAGGGAACCCCAACCTCTCGAGGTTCTCGACGTACCCAATCATTTGGAGTGCGTGAGTTCCTACAGGGGTTCCCTCTTTCATCTTGCATGAAAAGAGGGCCTGAGTCACTTCAAACCTCTCATGCCTTGCCTGCCCTTGATATAGTTGCTTGAGATGGCCAATCATATCAAAAGCATTCATTTTCTCGTGTTGCTTCTGAAGCTCAGGAGACATACAGCATAGCATTAGGCATGACACGTCTAACGCGTCATCTAGATGCTTCTGATGAGCATCTCTAACACTACGAGCGGCAGAGGCTGGTGGTGCATCAGGAACTGCTTGCTCCAGAACGTACAGCTTACGTTCCTGCGTGAGGACTATCCTCAGATTCCTGTACCAGTCCAGGAAATTAGCTCCTAGGAGCTTGTCCTTCTCAAGAACAGATCGTAGAGAGAGAGTGTTCGTGTTTGACATGGTAATCTACAACATAAAATGCAGAAAATAAATATCCACCATTGTATCATATTTTATTTATCATTTAACTAGGCCTTTAATTAAATGATGCTCCCACTGAATTATAGGGCTTTGGTAGAATCGAGTCATAGATGTGGTAAAACCACACTACTAGATCCACATCATACTACGCCTTGAGTTAGCTTTGGCTAAATCGCCCAAGACTTAGTATGATCGGTAGGTACTAATTACCAATTACATCTCTATGCAACTCTTGTTTATAGGATCAAGAATTAACATTTATGAATAATCTTGAGTTAGCTTTGGCTAAATCGCCCAAGACTATTGATAAATGCGATCTTGTCCTACCTTTCCAACTATTGGAGTATGCCTATAGTTAGGCTCGATCCAATTGAGCTAACTAGTTACTCAATCTAATTGAGCTCAATCTAACCCAGCGTGATAGGCGGGACCAAGGTTGTCCCTCCGCATCCCACCAAGATTAAATGCATTGCTCTGCTTTGGCAGA
>JAGFNQ010006758.1:480750-601509 GCA_024364735.1 Boesenbergia rotunda | reverse complement strand
GTGACTGTTGTCAAGTTAGTCAGATGACAATTTGGACAAATGAGATGGTAATTTAAAATTTTTCACCTTCAAGATCTGACAGATGTTCATGTTGTCTGTCTGCTAACTTTGGTATATTGATATGTTCTAACATAGAAAACCTTTTTACTAGTATGGTTTCCATGTTGCAGTTGTTAAGAATTTTGAGGTTTGCCGATTTAGGATGCTGAAAGAGCGATTTAGGAACCCATATGCAGTATTATGTTTTCATCTGTGATTTTTAAGGTTTAGTTTTTGTTCATTTTGTAGGTATGAGCGATCATGAAATTTCTGAGTACCGGAAAACTTTAGCTATCCGAGTCTCAGGTTTTGATATACCAAAACCAATCAAACTCTTTGAAGATTGTGGGTTTCCTTCTCCGCTAATGGGTGCTATTGCAAAGCAGGCCTATGAGAAACACACGATACAATGTTCAGGCTCTCCCCATTGTACTGTCTGGTAGAGATATTATTGGCATTGCAAAAACAGGTTCTGGTAAAACTGCTGCATTTGTTCTCCCTATGATTGTTCATATTATGGATCAGCCTGAAGTTGACAAAGGACAAGGTCCAATAGGTGTGATATGCGCTCCAACAAGGGAATTGGCACATCAGATATATCTAGAAGCTAAGAAATTTTCAAAACCTTATGGACTTAGTGTTGCTGCTGTGTATGGTGGGGTATCCAAATTAGATCAGTTTAGAGAACTCAAGGCAGGCTGTGAAATAGTTGTTGCCACTCCAGGAAGACTTATTGACTTGCTTAAGATGAAGGCTCTGACAATGACTAGGGCAACTTATCTTGTACTAGATGAAGCCGATCGAATGTTTGATCTTGGTTTTGAGCCACAGATTAGGTCTATTGTTGGTCAATTAGACCTGATCGGCAGACTTTACTTTCTCAGCTACTATGCCATACAAAGTTGAACGATTAGCAAGAGAAATTCTTTCTGATCCTCTAAGGGTTACAGTTGGTGAGGTAGGAATGACAAATGAGGACATTACTAAGGTTGTAAATGTAATCCCTTCTGATGCTGAGAAGATGCCTTGGCTTCTTGATAAGCTACCTGGATTGATTGACGACGGGGATGTTCTTGTATTTTCCTCAAAGAAGGCTATAGTGGATGAGATTGGAAGTCTGTTGCTTCAGAAAGGTTTCAAAATTCTCGCATGGACATTTTGCAGAAGTTCAAATCAGGAACATATCATGTTCTTGTGGCTACTGATGTCGCTGCCCGGGGACTTGACATAAAATCGATCAAGTCAGTTGTTAATTTTGATATTGCTAGAGATATGGACATGCATGTCCATCGCATTGGTCGAACAGGCCGTGCTGGGGATAAAGATGGGACTGCATACACTCTTATCACACAAAAAGAAGCACGCTTTGCGGGTGAATTAGTGAATAGCTTGATAGCTGCTGGTCAGGATACCCCTGCTGAGTTGATGGATCTTGCTATGAAGGTATGGCTCATAAACTTTTTATTTATGCATTATGTACATTGAGTAATCATACCTTGCAATGGTTTTTCATTTTTGCCATTGTTAGTTATGCTTAGGCCATACCAGGTTAATTTAAGTTCTTGTTGGCAGACTGACATCAATGAATCCTGATATTTGTCTTTTGCTGTAACCTCAATTTAGTTCTGTGCGCCTTAAGTCTATTTATTCTGGTCTTCCATTAAAATTATCCTTGGCACCAACACATTTATAATTTTAAATACAACAATTTACTGACGAGGCTATTTATAATACTTATACGATGATTATGGAACATTGAGTGCATTGGAGCTTTGATTCTATCATAATTCAGTGTGTTTTTTTCCATTGTCCAACAACTGAGTTCAGTTAAGAGTGTTGTATCTGTTTTTTTTTTGAAGCAACCATTACCCTGTAAGCTGAAGCGAAAAATAACACAACTGTTTTGTTTTCTTCTCTATAAATATGTTCATTGAATCTTCTATTAAATTCAGGATGGGAAGTTCAGGGCTAAACGTGATGCACGAAAAGGTTCTGGTATGTGTATTATTTCCATGCCATTCTAGTACAATTTAAAATGTCATGCGTGGTATTATTTTTTTGTGTGTGGAATATACTGTCGTAAAACATAACCATGTTCGATATGTTAACATAAAGAGACTCTTTATCAGGTGGGAGAAAAGGTGCAGGTAGAGGAAAAGGTAGTGGCGGAGGTGGGCGTGGTGTACGTGGTGTGGACTTTGGACTCGGTATTGGCTACAATCCAGAGACTACAAATGCAGCACCACCTTCTCACTCTGTTCAGAGTAATAGATCATCTACTGTCAATTCGTTGAGAACCGGGATGATGGCACAATTCAAAAGCAATTTTGTTGCTGCCTCATCTAGTACTAAGAATAATGTATCCTCCACTGCAAGGCCCGCCTTACCCGGTTTTGTCTCTGGTGGTTCGATCGGAGGGGATGGATACAAGGCACGCTTGGTTAATCCTTTTGTTCCCGCTTCCAAGGACGCAGAACACAGAAATGAGAATAACGACCACAAGGGCTCTGAAAGGTTAGCCTACAAAAAAAAAAATCTCGAATTGAGTTGAAGCTAGAAAAATGCAGTTTCTGACTGAAATATGTTTTCTTTAAAACTAAAGAAAACATATAGCTGATTTCAATTAGTTGGGAGTAACATGCACTTGTTATATCTTTGCCTATTTTTAACGTCTGTGATTCGTTGTTCTCCTCGTGTGTGCAGCTCAAGACAGAGGCCTCGAGAAAGGAAACGTCCTTCTGGATGGGATCGCTAGGAATAACGTGTTCACAGTTGGGATGGACTTCATATATTGTTTGTTAATCTGGTGAGCGATAGTAAATGCTGAAATGCATGGTTCAATCAATCTAATATTTTTTATTCCGCCGTTGTAATGTGTTTACGTTGTTCATTAGTTAGATGTGTTTTTGTTTTCAACCTGGCCATAATCTAGTTCAGAAAGGAAAAAATGATACAGAGGATCATGGATGGTGGAGATTAAAATACATACTGCATTAGAACACAAATTAAGCTATATTAATATACGAACAAGTCAGTTGACCAGGAAGTCAGTTGTCACAGGTCCAACTAATCCAATAGGCTTATTTGTTTTTTTTTAAGGCTAACCCTTGTAATTTATAAACTATAGAAAAAGTTTGACTAAATCTTTCCATTATGGTTCAACCTATTCAACATTTCAACTAATCCTCTTATTCTATGGTCAGACATGTATTATTTGTTCTCATAAAATAATCATAATAGATCGTACATCATAAATGAATTGCGGAAGGTTGTGATTGGTCAATGTCGTTGACTTGACATGTTTTAAAAAAATATATAAAAGATGTTTTGTTTGGACATGTTGACCAATTTTAATTTACGTCTAAAATAACTTCGTGAGAATTTAATTACGTGTTATGTAGTTCATCGCTCCAAAAGAATATATATATCTTATGAGGAATGATACATAGTCAGAATTTTTAATGAGAAATTTAACGAAAATAACATGTTATTTTTTATATACATATTCGATTGTCGCTTGGACACTGATTACGACCTTGGCTGTCATCTTGAGCCAATCAAATTATATTTGGGGGTACGATGAATTCATTAAGGATCGTTACAATTAGAATTTCACGTCATTTCTATTAAGTTTTTCACTGAAAATTCTTACTATATATAATTTTTTATATATTATATATCTTTATTTTGTGTAATTTAATAAGTTAAATGGCCAAGAGTAGCATACGAGCAACTAAAATTTAACAATTTATGTTTCCTCTCGTAATGATTTTGATTTTTAAAATTAAAATATGTTTTTAATTTTAATAATGAATATTTTGACTGCGGGATGAAATATCAGTGGCAGTTTTGTATTTGATGAAATCTTTAATTTTTTTTAAAAAACTATTTAGAGTAAAATTTCATTCAAAATTAAGCCGTGGGTCGATTTTTTTTTATTTCGGTTTAATAACCGGTTCGATCGGGCCGGTAGGGTAACTAAATCGGAGACGTCGGCAAGAAGTGGCAAAACTCGCCCGTGCTGTAGTCATCCTACGGTTCGTATTTAACCATCAGCTGCAGAGCACGATTCTTAAGGCACTCACGTGGGCCTTAACGGCGCTTTTCTACCCTGACGGCTATTTGACGACGCCGTTATGCTTGGAGTTTTGGGAATCCACATGGTGGTTAAAGAGAAAAAGAAAGCCCCCAAATTTCCTCTCGCGTTCTTCGATCCGAGATCGCTCGCGCTGATACAGCAGCAGGCTCTCGACGAGGTAATTCTATCTCTCCTTTTTCCCTAGCTATACGATTGGGGGAAGAAGAGGAAGAGGAAGAGAAGAAGAGCGGCCGTGGTTGGAGATGCTTGTTGAGGCGGAGGTTTCTCCCTCAAAGTTGCCCGTGCTCGGCGTGCACTGCCGATGCGGGTCCGGAGTCGTCGAGGAGGTCGTCCAAGTGTCCGAAGCAGCTGCAGCTGCGGCGTCAGGTGCGGGATCAGATAACGCGGAGGTCGATCTTGCGGTTTCCGAGATGGTGAGTTTAGATTTTGAAGTTGTTTTTCCCCACTAAATTTGTAGGTAGCTCTTTCGTGTAGATTCAGTTAAATTTCTCACGATTTTGAGACTAGGAAAATTTTTTGTTTATCCTTTTTTGATTAAGTATATTTCAATCTGGCGCTATATTGTTAAAGAAGGAAAAACTTCTCACTGTTTCCTTTGGCTAGATCGAATGTTTGTAAACGATTTTTTTTTTTGCCTTTCTAGCTTTTGATGAATATGACTTGAAACGTAGTTGATTTTTCATATCGAGCTTGAAATTTATTTCTGAATTATTAAGAGTAGTTGTATGAATTCACGCATGCTGATTTTTCATTTGAGTCACTTTTATCATATTCATGGTAAACGTTTCTCGCTTGGCACACAAGGATTGCAGGTTAGATTTAAAAGTTTACAAGGGTAGGGTGGATTCCACTTTCATTCTCTTTAGTTATGTAATTTCTAGGCATGCCATTTAGACTTGAAATAACGGAATGCTAGTAGCGATTCTACTTTATGTTTTTGTTTACAAGAAGTTCAGTTGTCTGATCATAAACTTTCAACTTTAGGATTCATTAAAAAAAATTCTAATTATGCACTGCTCCATATAAATACAATTAGTATTTATCTACGAGATCAAAAAATGAATTTCATGACATTCAGAATTCAATGGCTGGTAAATTATCATCAAATATAATAAATCAGGCAATATAGTCGAGTAATTGTTGAAGGATCTATTCTTAGAACGTAACAAACTGTCCCTAAAATAACAATGGCATAATGTGTAGTTTAGGAACACGTAAAGGAACATGTCATATAGCAGAAATGGTAAAATAATTTTTAAAAGTACCTGATATGTTGTCTGATTTTATGTTATCAAAGGCTAAAAGCATTTGTCACTGTAACATCTAGTAACTTAAATGACAAATTGAGCCCACATGAGACCACCATACTATATTCAGACAACAGTGTCATCATGGCTTTTACATTTCAGTATGTTCTTTTGATCTACCAGTTTTTCTTCAACTTCCATCATTGGTTACTTTTTTCTATCTGTTGCTTCTTAGTTATTTCTGTTGTTCTTTCTCGCCTTCAAAAGTTGCAAGTTTAAATTTTTTCATTTGTCTTTCAGAACATATTTTATATTTCTTGTAATCCATGGTGTTTGTTCTTGTACTCTATTATGATTAAAATTCAATGACCTTTGGTGGCTGCTTATTTTGGTGAAGTAGCTAAGACACTAAGAATTAAGAAAGTTGATGCTGTTTGGATCTATAGCCTTATTAGCTGAAATGTACAGCATGACAAATGGCATTGATATCTACAAGTACTGCACATGAAGATCATATGTTTTCTAATTGTGCTTGAATTGATGTAAGGTTTGCAGAAGCTGGATATGGTGGTAAAAGTATAATGCCTTTACTCATGAACTTCGTCTCTAGTCTGCAGGCCATACAAGGGCATAACAAAAAACAACATCTTGTTAAGAATCTTTTTGTCCAGTCAATCTCATAGTTAAAAACATATCTTTCAAAACTAATAAATGTGTTGGGTTGCAAAAATTTCAATCGAGATCCTATATAAAGAGATTTGACTCATCTATGAGGTTTTTTGGTTATTCATTTACTTTCTTCTTTGAGGTGGATGTATCTGCTTATTTATTGTTGCATGATGGATATAGATCACATATAGTTGCTTTGGTTTCCGAAAGAAGTTTGCATGCTCAAGTAACAAATTATGTATATTTTTCTATGGTTTGACAGGGCACAAGATCATCACTTGCCTCAGTTAATTCTTTTAGATCACATCAGTTTGTTCCTAATCTTCGTTCTGGTAGCTTTGCCAATATTGGACCTAGGAGATACATGGAAGATGAACACATTCGCATTGATGATCTCTCAGAAAATCTGGGAACTATGTTTAGGTGCCCAACACCTAGCGCCTTCTATGGGGTAACCTATTAATGCCACTTGATAAATGACCTTATTAATAATTGCTGCAGATAATAGTTTTGTTACAAGAAAAATATTTGTTACACAGATTTTTGATGGCCATGGAGGTCCAGATGCATCAGCCTATATTAAAAGGCATGCCATTAAGTTCGTATTTGAAGATGCTGGCTTTCCTCATGCTGATGAACCTGATGAGGATTTCATGAAATCAGTCGAGAACTCAATTAAAAGCGCATTCCATCTTGCTGACCTTGCTTTGGCTGATGAGTGTATTAGCAGTTCTTCCGGAACCACAGCACTCATAGCACTGGTATTTGGAAGGTAGCTAATTCTGAAAGCAATCACATTGGGTTTTTGATATAGTAGCATGTGTTTTGATACTAAAACCCAGTTTTACAACGATTTTATTTCTTGTTGGATGGTCATTGAAGAGTTTCAGCTAACTGTGAACAACTACGTATCCATAATTCTAATATATGAGTCATCATGTATCAGTTTTATGGATGTTACGAGTGATAGTTTTTCTAGGATCTTTTTGACCCATACTGTATTGATTGAATGTTCAATTATTGGCGCTGTCGATTGCTGAATTATTAGTTCTCACTTGCTCCTTTACTCTTAGCATGTTGGTTATCCCCATCGTTTTCACAACCTTGTGCAGGCTGCTCATGGTCGCCAATGCTGGGGATTGCCGAGCTGTTCTATGTAGAAAAGGTGAAGCAGTTGAAATGTCACAGGATCACAGGCCCACAAATGCAGTTGAACGCCAGAGGATCGAGGCATCTGGTGGTTACATTGATGGCGGTTACCTCAACGGTGTGCTCTCCCTCACTCGCGCCTTGGGAGACTGGGACATCAAAGAGCCCCGAGGCTCTCCTTCCCCTCTCATCGCTGATCCCGAGTTCAGGCATGCCCTTCTATCAGAGGATGATGAGTTCCTAATTATAGGATGCGACGGCATATGGGACGTGATGTCAAGCCAGCACGCTGTCGACATAGTGAGCAAGGGACTGAGACGGCACGACAACCCTGAGTTGTGTGCCAGAGAGGTAGTTATGGAGGCACTGCGGCTGAAGACATTCGACAATCTTACATTGCTCGTGGTCTGCTTCTCCGACGAATATTCCAGTCCTTCCATGCCACATGGCGAACAACAACCGCAGCTATGCGGATTTAGGTGTTGCAAAAGCCTGTCAATCGACGCACTTTGTAACCTTAAGAGCTGGTTGGGAAAAAGTGGCCAGAGTTGAGCTTACAGGATCTTTGTAGATATCTGGAAGGGACGACAAAATCCTGAAAATTACTTTGTGATCCCATTTTGGCTGAATTAGAGTGGCCATAGTCATAGAATAGCCAACCAGTTTTGTAGTTTTCTTAAATTTGTTCTTCCTGTCGCCCATTATTTTGATTGTAATAATCTTAGAGGGTTATTCTCTGTAAATAATATTAAAGTAGGTATGGTGTATCAGATTGACTTATTATTATTTTTTTATGATTGATTACGTGCATTAGTAGGTCTAATCTAGTGTGGTTTAAACAAAGTTTGATCAGAAGGCATTATTATTATTTTTTATGTGCAAGAATTGTTGACCTTGCTTTGGAGCAAGTTTGTCAAATTAAATTGATCATCCGCGAAGTGGCATGTTTGACCATTGCATCAAACAAGGGTTGACTTGCCTGCCCAAAAGATTTGTTTTTCCAAGTTACTGTCATAATCTATTTACTTTTTCCCATCAGAATAAAAAAAAAAATACTTCATTCAATTTGTTCATATCGAAGAGCAAGGTTGACTCCTAAAAATGAAGTAGCATTGAGAACTGCTTTAGTTGATACTCTTTCTGTTACAAAAGATGATCGTCAGCAATCCATCGAGAGAATTTTTGACAAGATCCTTTGACGATCAAGTCAGTACCCGGTGGAGAAAATGAAGCTAGAGATGAAGCAACTATAGCTAGAAAAATTACGCATACCTATAAGTGAAGGAAGGAGAACCTAATATAGCCGGGGGAGCCGACAGTCTCTGTCCTACTTCTGTCACATTTTGTTTCATGTGGGGACAGAATCAGGGGTCACTATTAGCTCACCGACCGGCGCTGCCTCATCTTGACATATGCAGGGGGCACCGTGGTACGGGTTGCCAAAGCTTGTCAAAAAGATACTGTGTCAGCGAAATATCCACGATTCGAACACCAGTGATGTCGGGCCCGAGCCGACCTGCGCCAATTCTGGTAGCATCTTTATCAGTGTGGTGTCAGAGGGTAGGTACTGCCATGAATAGCGACAACTCCCGAGTTGGAGCACACCAAAAAGGGTGCGCCGATTGGTTACTTCGAATGAAACCTAGCATGCAGCTAATGACATACCGATCGGAGCATTTATGCCCCGTCGAGTCGTGGGGTACTCAAACCTGGCTCGGCAGACTCATCCCTTGGAAAACAGAATTATAACATAAGGAGCGTGCCGAGCGGCTAACCTTAAGTCGAGCACTCGACATTTCCAGGTGGGGCTAGTTCAGACTATACCCGATTAGCCATCTAGTCGGGCGATCCGACCCGAGTGGAACTCGAGCCCATGGCCATGATCTACCACGTCGGGTTGTCAGAGCTCCTGTGGCCATGACCTATCCTTATGAGGCGCTAGGCTGGCCAACCGGACTACACATAAGCTAGGTCGGGATCATAAGCATCCCCTTCAAGTCCAGTCAAAGGAAGCGTAAAGTCCGACTGATTGGACCATTAGTTCAGAGTAAGCCAGGCAAAATCGCATGGGTTGACCGACTGGCCAAGTTCCAACACTAACTGCCCGACTGACAAATGATGTGGCCAAGATTGTTATCTCATTCTTTCACGTCTTATCCTCCGATACTCAGCGGATCGATTCGTATCCTCCCATTAATTGACGAGGGTCACGTGTCCCTTAACTATTTGGCTTCCCGAGTAACGAAACGCCTGCACGCCGCGCACACTGCGTGTCTTCCCGAGGTTTATTTACGGCGCAAATAGACGGCTCTGATCCATTCCCGTCTTTTTACCGGATCCTCATCGGACAACCGATATCCACCCTTCGGCTCTATATATAACCCCTTTCCCCTTTTTACCGTCCCATTTTCACCTAGTTCCACTGCTGTTTGAGTGCTTTGCTAGTTTCGGCGTCTTCTCCGGCGACGATAGTCTTGCAACCCCGCACTCTCTCCGGCGATCCCTCGCTTTCTCTGGTTAGTTCGTCTTTCCTTGTGTCCCTTCAACTCTTGGCTTCCTTTTCCTCGACCCCTGGCCCGTGGTATGCCACCGCGGTGTCCAAACTTCATTCCCGAGACCTCGACCGACTTCAGGCGGAATATCAGATCCCTTCTGACCACCGACTTATTCTTCCCGACTTGACCGACCGACCCGAGAGCGCTCCCCTTAGCTACATAACTCTCTCCCGAGACCACCTCCAAGCCGACCTGCGCTTCCCCCTCCTTCCCTTCATTTCCGACGTTTGCCGGTATTTCCAACTCCCTCTTTCCCAACTAGCCCCGAACGCCATCCGCTTAATCTGTGAGTCGGTCATTATTTTCTCCTTATACCAAATTCCTTTGCAGCCCGAAATCTTTCACTTCTTTTACTATCCTAAACAATAAGAGCCGGATGACTTTTTCTTCCAAGCCCAAGCCAAAACTTCCTTCTTGGTGAGGCTTCCGACCTCCAACAAAGGTTGGAAGGATCGCTTATTCTTTGTTAATACCGTCCCGACCCCGAGTTGGCCCACCATCTGGATCGAGGACTTGCCTCGGTATGTTCTCTTGTCTTGCCTTTAAATATTTATAGCTAACTAAGATTTTACTATTTTGCAGCTACCATGATGTTCGCAGCGACCTTAGAAGATGGCTTCGGCTTAGACGACGCCGAGCTGGAGTCTCGGGTAGGCACACAACTGGAGCAGCATGCGGTTACTCCTCTCGCATTCGACCCTGCCTCAGTCGGCCCAGTTGCTATTGCCCAAAGCCCTAACGCCGAGAAAATGGAGGAGGTCGCCCAGCCTCTCGCATTGAGCCGTTGTCGGCCCCGAATCCCCAATGCCACACCTGTTCCTCCGGCTGATGCCCCAGCCGAGCCCACCTCTAGCTCTCGGCCCAAGAAGAAAAAGAAAAAAAAAGACTTTGGCAAGACCCTCAGCACACATGGAGGCGTCCGCCCGAACGGCTGCCTTGGGAGGCTCTTCCAGGCCCGACCTGTCCTCAAGCGCGCCCGATCTCCCCCTTCCACAGGACTCGGGGTCGTCGACTATGGAGGTTACAACCATCCCTCCACCTCTCCATATCCAGATCCCCTCTCTCGCCGACCCCTGCCTAGAACGGTCGGCCGAGCAGCCACCGTATCGGACCCAGGAGCTGCAACTCTATGGGACGGTGGTGGACCGCTACCTTCAAGGTGTTCGGGAGTCCTATTATAGGGGCCTGAACAGCATGACAAATGCCTTCTTTTTGGAGGCCACCCAGTAGTTTTTTTTAGTCATGTAACTTATCTAACTTACAATTTTCACCATCTTGTGCGTAGTTCTGGGGCTCGTGCCACAACCTAATCATGGCTGTGGTGACCTATGCTCAAGCTCAAGTCACGGCTAAGCGACAGGCTGAGGAGCTGGAGACTCGGCTTCGCCACACCTGACTGGTCTCCAACGAGGAGACCCTTAACGACCTCCGCGCAGAGATCATCAGGCTACAAGTCCGATTGGCAGCCACGGAAGAGCAACTGGAGGTGGCCAGGACACAAGTTGACTCCTCCGACTCGGTCATGGCCCAGGCCCAAAGCCAGATCTCCACTTTGGAGTACGCCGAGAGAAAGGCCTGGATCTTCCACGCTCGGTCCCAGGAGGAGCTTAATACGAAGAAGGTCGAGCTTCTCCAACTGTCGCAGTCTACCGAGTCCTTGCGAGCAGAGTTGGAGACCAAGGAGATGGACCTGGCGGCCCGAACGGAGCTAGCGGACTCGTTGGTTGCCCAACTGACCAGCTGGGATCAAGAGGTGAAGTCCCAGGCTGAGGAGCTTGACCGGCTTCGTGCTCAACAAGCCGAATGGGAAGCTGCCTGGGTGGAGCTTGAAGACCTGCGAGCCTACAAGGCAGGGGAGGCGACGTGGCTGAATGCCCACCGAGTTGAGTACATCACCTGACGACGTTCAACAAACAACTCACTGCTCGGGTGAACCCCCTGTTGAAGCTGCAGCTGACCACCACGTTTGATTAGCTCAAGCAGGGTGGTCACCTTCCTCCCGAGCTCCCGGTCAGTACAGTAAAGCTCTCCGGTCTGACCCAGCAGCTTCCGGAGGAGGTTCGTCGCCCGTTCGACTGAGGACTCGTGGCATTTTGCTTGTAGTTTTCTTTTTGTAGAGGTTGTTTCTTCATTTTTGTAGATCTATCAAATTAATATATTCTGCACTTTTACCCCTTGTATGTGTATCTTTGTGTTACTTCCCTGTCTTAGAGAACTATCATATGTCATGTTTGCATTCAAGTCCCATTCAACCGATTAGGTTCTCACGAGGTATGCTCGGGGGACTTTACCTTCACCCCTGTTAAAGAGCACGGGGGTCTGTATAGGTGTCATGAGTTAGGTAAAAGTCTGGAGACAGCCTGCCTATTCTTGCTAATTAAGTAGAGATCTGAACACTTTTGGTCGATACAACCCTAAGGAGCGTAGGTCGTCACGCGTCCGATTGGAGATTCCGAGCCAAAGGTTGTCGTGGGGCATGCCCACTGATAACTCGCTGACAAAGCTAGAGTCTGGACACTTGGCCAGTCTGATTCTATAGAGCGTGGGCCACCACGCGTCCGATCAGGGATGCTGAGCTAAGGGGTGGCATGGGGGCATGCCCATTTATAACTCGTTGGTAAGGCGAGAGTCGTGGCACTTGTTTGGTCCGATTCTAAGGAGTGTGGGCCACCACGCGTCCGATCAGGGACACCGAGCCAAGTGGTGACGTGAGGGCATGCCCACTTATAACTCGTTGGCAAGGTGAGAGTCTGGACACTTGTTCGGTCCGATTCTAAGGAGTGTGGGCTGCCACGCATCCGATCGAGGATATTGAGCCAAGTGGTGGCATGGGGGAATACTCACTTATAACTCGCTGGCAAGGCGAGAGTCTGGACACTTGTTCGGTCCGATTCTAAGGAGCGTGGGCTGCCACGCGTTCGATCGGGGACACCGAGCCGAGTGGTGGTGTGAGGGCATGCTCACTTATAACTCATTGGCAAGGCGAGAGTCTGGACACTTATTTGGTCTGATTCTAAGGAGTGTGGGCCGCCACGCGTCTGATAGGGGATGCTGAGCCAAGGGTGGCGTGGGGGCATGCCCACTTATAACTCGCTGGCAAGGCAAGAGTCTGGACACTTATTCGGTCTGATTCTAAGGAGTGTGGGCTGCCACACGTCCGATCCAGGACACCGAGCTAAGTGGTGGTGTGAGGGCATTCTTATTTATAACTCGCTGGCAAGGTGAGAGTCTGGGATGCTTGCACATGTCATAAGGATTCTAGCAATTCATTAACACTACCAAGTTGGGTAATATAGCAAAATCACACAACCTCACTGTGGTTCTCTGTGGGGTTGAAGATGAATAGTACTCTAGGGCCAGTCAAGCTTCTTTCCTTGCTTGTTTTCTAAATAGTATGCTCCGGAGGTCAACTTTTGGATTACCTTGAAAGGCCCTCCCCATTGGGGCTCCAGCTTGCTAACATCGCCGACCGGTTTTATTCTCTTCCATATAAGATCCCCGACCTGGAATGCCTTAGCCAGTACCTTTTGGTCGTATCTCTATTTCATTCTCTGGCGATAAGCGAACATCCTTGCGGCAACTCTCTCCCGAATTTCCTCGACCAGATCCAGCTCTAAGCGCATTCTCTCTGTGTTTCCTTCGTCATATGCCTTCCTCCGATTAGACTCACATCCTACCTCCCCTGGCACCACCGCCTCGCTTCCATAGACCAGCTAGAAAGGCGTGTGACCCGTTGTCTCCCTCGGCGTCGTCCGCTGAGCCCACAAGACGCTGGGTAACTCGTCAACCCACGTACCACCCGCGTGATCCAGCTTCGTCTTCATCCCCCTCAAGATTTCCTGATTGGCAACCTCTGCTTGCCCATTACTTTGAGGGTACGCGATGGTAGTGAACAATTGCTGAATGTCGTGAGCCGAGCACCATTCTCTAATCCTCCTGCCCTGGAATTGTCGTTCGTTATCCGAGACCAACTTGTGAGGGATCCCATATCGACAAAGTATGTTTTACCATAGGATTTTTTTCACCGCCTGGTCGATGATACGTGCTAACGCTTCTGCCTTTATCCACTTAGAAAAGTAGTCCACCACCATTAATAAAAATCTTTTTTTGAGCAGGAGCTGTAGGAAAAGGTCCAACTATGTCCATTCCCCACTGATCGAAGGGGCAAGAGACCACCGATACTTTCATCATCTCGATCGGCCGATGGGGAAAGTTGTGATGCTTCTGGCACGACATGCACGTAGAGACCAGTCGATCAGCATCCTTCTGCAAGGTCGGCCAATAATAACCCGAGAGCAGCGCCTTCCGAGCCACAATTCTTCCTCCGACATGGCTACCGTAGATTCCCATATGTATCTCCCTGAGCACGTATTCAGCATCCTTATCGCCCAGACACTTGAGCAGCGGTCGGACGAAGACTCTCTTATACAGGGCATCCTCAACAAAGGAATATTGAACCGCTCGCTTTCTTAAGAGTCTAGCCTCCTCCCTGTCGGCTGGGAGCATTCCGTTCCTCAAGTAGGCGATTAGCGGGGCTCTCCAGTCCGTCCCGAGCTCCAACTCATCTTATTATTTTATGTGCATCACCAACATTATCTGACTCATCGGTTGAGGTAGCACCCAGGAGCCTACCACACTAGCCAATTTTGCTAGTGCGTCTGCCTTAAGGTTGTTTTCTTTGGGGATCTTTTATAACTTGACCTCCTGGAATCCGGCCTTCAGCTTCTCATACGCTTCAACATACGCCTGTAGTCGGTTACTGTTGACTTCGAAACGACCTGCGAGCTGTTGAGTGACTAGTTGTGAATCCGAGTACAACATTACCCGAATGACACCCACGTGCTTGGCGGCTTGCAGTCTAGCAATCACCTCATACTCTGCTTCATTATTTGTGGCTCGGTATTCCAGCCGCACAGACAAATGCAGTTGCTCTTCATTGGGGGAGATTATCAGAATACCAATGCCACTCTCCTACCGAGCCGATGATCCATCTATATAAATATGCCAAGCACCTTCGATCTCTTCTGAGCGCAACTCACTAAGAAAATCAACCAAGACCTGGGCTTTGATGGTCGGCGAGCTTGATACTGTATGCCATATTCACTCAATTCCATCATCCATTTGATTAACTGCCATGAAGCTTCTAGATTCGACATTACCCGACCCAAACTACTGTTGGTCAAGACCATGATCGATGTGCTAAGAAATAAGGTAGGAGCTGTCGGGCAGCTAACAGCAAGATGTAAGCCAACTTCTCGAGCGCAGTGTAGCGATACTCGGCACCTTTCAATAAATGTGAAAAGAAGTACATTGACTGTTGTTCAGCCTCCCCTTGCCTTACTAACACCATACTAACTGCCTCAGTCGAAGCTGCCAAGTATACGTATAGAGGCTCCCCCAGCGCCGGCTTGGCCAAAACAGGTAACTCGGCCAGATAGGACTTCAGCTCTTCAAATGCTCTATTATAGTCAGCATGCCATTGGGACGATGAATCTTGAAGAAAGGTAGTCATCGCTCGGTGGATCGGGAGATGAATCGAGACAACGCCGTGATCCTTCCAGTGAGTCTCTTCGCCTCCCTCAGATTTCGCGGTGGGCATGTTGAGCAGCGCCTGGACCTTACTCGGGTTGGCCTCAATGTCTCTCTCGGTAACAATATATCCGAGGAATTTCCCGCTCCGCGCTAAGAAAAGGCACTTGATCGGGTTCAATTTCTGCCCATATCTGTGCAAGGTGCGGCAGGTTTCTTCCATGTCTTGCACCAAATCGCCCGCTCGGCCGGTCTTAATTAAGATGTCATCCACGTACACCTCAATATTCTTCCTGATTTGTGTCTGGAAGACTTTGTTCATTATGTGTTGATACGTAGCACCTATATTTTTTAGGCCGAACGACATGACAGTATAACAATACATACCATCAGCCGTGATGAAGCTGACCTTCTCCTGATCCTCGAAGTTAGAGGTACTTGGTGGTAGCTCTGATATGCGTCCAGCATGGAGATGAGTTCACTACTAGCGGTCGAGTCGACTATCTGGTCGATCCTTGGCAAAGGATAGCAGTCCTTCGGGCAAGCTTGGTTGAGGTCACGGAAGTCGATGCAAACTCGCCACTTGTTGTCAGGTTTGGCCACGAGAACCACATTAGCTAGCCAGGCCGACAACTGGACCTCTCTAATGTGTCCAGCTTCCAACAGTTTTTCGATCTCCGCCTGAATGACCTTGTTCTGCTCTGTGCTGAAATCCCTCTTGCGCTGTTTGACTAGTCTGGCGTTCAGATACACGTGCAAATGATGCTCGACCACTTTCGGTCGGATCCCTTGGAGATCCTTTATCGACCAGGCGAATACATCCTGGTTCCATGCCAGGCAATCCAATAGCAGTTGCTTTAATTCGTCAAGCAAGCACATTGCTATCCTAACTTTGGTTTCAGCCCGGTCGGGGAGTAGCTGGGCCTCCTCTTTGTCCTCGTGCAGCTTTGCCCGAGGGGAAGCCTGCACCATATTGCAACTGATGGATGTTCGCCTTGATTTTTGGCCCTCTGCCCGAACATTGTTCACGTAGCATTGGAGCGACACTTGTTGATCCCCTTTAACTTCCCTGACCTTATCACCGACCGGAACTTTATCTTAAGATAAAAGGTTGAGACCGCCGTTTGGAACTCATTGAGGGTTGGTCGTCCCAAGATCACATTGTAGGCTGAAGGGGCATCTACTATTAGGAAAGTGGACCACCTAGTTCTTTTCAGGGGCTCTTCTCCAAGGGACACAACTAGACGTATTTGCCCGATCGGCTGCATCTGGTTCCCAGTAAACCCGAATAATGGTGTTGCCACTAACTCCAACTGGGACGACTCGATCTGTAGTTGGTCGAAATCTTTATTGTATAGTATGTTTACCGAGCTGCCTATTTCCACGATAGTGCGGTGGATCTGATAGTTGGCGATCATAGCAGTGATGACTAGGGCGTCGTTATGGGAAACCTCCAATCCTTGCAGGTCCTACGACCTAAAACTGATATGAGGGCCTTGTGCTTGCGTGGCGCTCATCCCCACCTGGTGAATTTTCAGTCGGCGTACCTGGGCCTTTCGGGCTTGGTTCGAGTCTCCTCCGATCGGCCCACCCGAGATCACATGGACCCCTCCTCGGACGACTTTTTGTTGGTTGGCTTGTTCTTCATCCATCTCTTCGGGCTCAGCCTGCGCCTCCAGGGGAAATAGGTTGCGAGCGGCAAGTGTGTTTTGCCTAGGCTCTCTTGTTGCTGGTACGACCAAGGGACTTCCCCGACCTAAGCCACGTCCTGGGGAGACCTGACGCCCCCGTCCCCGAGCGATAGGGGCACGACCTCTCCCGGTCTGTCGGCATTCTTCGGTACTGTGTGTGTTACTTTGGTGGAATGCGCAATAAGGCTTCAACCGGGTCGACATACATCCTTGAGCTACTTGCTGCACATGTCTCCACTCCATCCCCACCCCGGTCGACTGCCCCTCTAGGGCAATAGATGGGTTTGCGCAGCGAGTGACTGTTCTGAGGGGATTTGGCGCAGGGTGCCACCGACTTCCATTCTTCGGGTGGTTTGGGTCTCCTCCACGTTAATGTACTTAACAACTTTTCCCAATAGACTGTCAAAGTCCTTTGGGGGCTTCCTGATCAGTGAACGGAAGAAATCTCCCTCCTGTACCCTTGAGAAAACGTACTGATGAGAACCTCAGGGGTGGCGGTCGGTACGTCCATAGCCACCCCATTGAACCTCTTGATGTATGCTCGGAGCGATTCTTTTGGACTCTGTTTCAATGCGAACAGGTTGAGGCTGGTCTTATGTATAGGATCGGTGTCGGTCGATAGAGTGGGGTGAATATCGACTCGAAAAACTTGTCGAAAAACTCATCGTTTGTCTTTCTATTAGGGTTAGTACGCAGCAGAAATAATAATAAAGAAAAATAAAAGACAAGTGACACGCAGGTTTTACTTGGTTCCCAACCCCCCAGGGTCAGTACATCCAAGGTCTAAGCACTCAATCGTGAGTCCACTAATGATCTCCTTTTCGGACTTTCCGAAGATGAAGAAACTCGTCTTACAGTTTGAATTACAAATAAGGAACAAATAAATTTAACTCGGAAATAAAAAGTAAACCAAATGAAAACTGAAGATCCGGCCAATCCGGAAGTCCGAAGTGCCGCGCACTTCTTCCTGGATCCTCCTTGGTCGTAGAGCTTCGACTTGAATGCTTTTGTTTTGCAGAAAATGCTTAGACAGATGTGAAATTGATGTCCAGCAATGAGGGGTCGAACCCCTTTATATACAGGCTTCACGAGCGCCTGTAAGCTCTTGGGCGCCTGCCACGTTGCGGTCAAAACTCATCCGAACCGCCGAAATCGCAGCAGTGATAGAACCACCCCTTCCCAGGCTCCTGGGAGAAGTCTCTTGGGCACCTGATTCAAATCAGGTGCCAAGAAGGCTTTCTTACCGGGTCCTTTTTCCCACATTTGCGTTCCTATCTTGCCTCCAACTCCAGGTACCTACAAGACAACGAACACAAGACAAAAACATACATAATCTTAGCCTTAATGAATGGTTCTAACTTTGAATTTCACCCGAAACCCTAGGTCGAATCGACGCCTAATGTTCCCTTTCCCGGGAAACGCGTTCTCACCTACTCCGTACTTGGAGAATTTACTTTTGCCAAACGGAATCTCCGGTTAGACTTTCGCTTAGCCTCCGAGAACCCGAATCTCGAGACGTCCGTCCTCAACCCGTCTCTACTTCTGTTCGCGATCTCCGCTCGACTAAAGCTTTTGCCAACCAGGACCTTCGGCTGGACTTTTGCTCGGCCTCCGAGAACTCGGATCTCAAGACGTCCAACCTCGACCCGTCTCTACTTCTGTCCGCCATCCTCGCTTGGTAAAGACTCCATTGCCCGATTCCCGACCTGGACTTAGTGCTCAGTCCCCCGGACCAAAACTTCGTGCCCAGCTTCACTCACCAGGACTTTGTCCACCTCGTTTCAATCACTAGGATTTAGTCCAATCACTTCTTTGTTAGTCATCATGATCCTGACTAGACTTCTTCCAATCTTCAGATAAATATAATCTCACACCTCAAGTCCGATGTGGTTTAATCCTTGGTCAAACTGACCAACCCTGGGTTGTATTCATTCTGCCAAACATCAGATCCTGTTTAGCTAACCCTTTGTCAACCTGATCAAAATTGGGTTTACCCTACCAAACATAAGGTCCTGTTTGGTTTAACCCTTGATCACTTTGACTACACCTTATATTGTCAAACATACATTGTTACTAACTTTAGTATATTGTCAAACATCGAAACCCTGGAGGATGACTGTTCATTACTGATGCATTTTGCACCCTTCCTGCCAAAAAAGATGACCGTCAGCAACCCACGAGAGAATTCCCCAGCAAGACCCTTCGACGATCAAGTCAGTACCCGGTAGAGAAGATGAAGCTAGAGAAGAAGCAATTGTAGCTAGAAAAATTACGCATACCTGTAGGTGAAGGAAGGAGAGTCTTATATATAGCAGGGGAGCAGACAGTCTTTGCCCTACTTCTGCCATATTTTGTCTCATGTGGGGGCAGGATCAGGGGCCACTGTCAGCTCGCCGATCGGCGCTGCCTTATCCTGATATATGCAGGGGGCGCCGTGGTATGGGTTGCCAGAGCTTGTCAGGAAGATACTGTGTCATCGGAATATCCGCGATTCGAACACGAGTGGTGTCGGGCCCGAGCCGACCTGCGCCGACTCTGGTACTACCTTTATCAGTGTGGTGTCAGAGGGTAGGTACTGTCACGGATATCGACAACTCCTGAGTCGGAGCGCACCAAAAAGGGTGTGCCGACCAATTACCTCGAGTGAAGCCTAGCTATGCAGCTAATGACGTACCGATCAGAGCATTTATGCCTTACCAAGTCATGGGGTACTCGGACATAGCTCGACAGACTCGTCCCTCGGAAAACATAATTATAACATAAGGAGCGTGCCGAGCTACTGACCTTAAGTCGAGCTCTCAGCGTTTTCAGGTGGGGCTAGTTCAGACTATACCCGATTAACCATCTAGTCGGGCGATCTGACCCAAGTGGAACTCGAGTCTATGACCCTGATCTGCCACGTCGGGTTGTCGGAGCTCCTGTGGCCATGACCTATCCTTATGAAACATCAGGTTGACTAACCGAATTATACATAAACTAAGTCGGATCACAATTCAAAGCTTCATTATTTAGTTGGTGATGAGTTTTTTTTTAAATAAATATTTTATAAATAGGTTACTATTTTTAAATTCAGGTATTCGAGCTTTGCGGTGTGAAGTTGATTTTTAAAATACTTATTTCATTTAAAATTTATTATTATTTATTATTGGTTTTTTGAGGCATGAAGCAGGTTGTTATTTATGATAATGGTAGCTATTTGGTGAACATTTTTTAATATGCACGACGAGCTAACAAAGTGCCACGTCACGGTGGCCCCCAGCGTGGTTGGTGGGCAACCGCATCTACCCGGGTCGATTTCTCACTTACTCCGAAAAATCCGGGCCGTCAGATCTTTCGTGATTCGATGGCTATCCTGGCGCATCGGATTTGGACCTCTAGAACGTTTGTACGCGTAACGTTTAAGCGCTTACCCGTCTTTTGATTCGACACATTGGAGGCAAACGGTCGGGGTACGTCAGATTTAACGAGTAGGTGGGTGCCAAAAAACAATTAAGCTAATTTGGGAAAATATTAAGTTTTGTTGTCAACCCGTTGACAAGGTACTCTGATCCTACCTGCATTTCTATTCCCCTTAAAACGTGGACCCCAGAAATGGAATCAGATGAAGAACTTGTGACGGTGAGTCGCTGGCCCAGGTCCTCTATAAATAAGGGCGGAGGGGATTTGAAGAAGCCGTGAAAAGGGGTGGATTTCGAAAGCAAACGCTCCCAAATCGTGTCCGCAATAAGGTAATTTTTCTAAGTTTATTATTATTTTTCTTAGTTCGTGTTGCTCGTAGATCTAGATCTTCTCGGCATGGTTTCTGATGTTTTCGTTTGTCGTTGTTTTGGAGATGGCTGATTAGCTATTGGGTGCTACTCCGCGGTCGAAATGTCCAGATCTGCTTTTTCTATCTCACTCAAAAGAATTATTGTGGCGTAGTCTTTTACTTTTTTTTAAACCATTCTTGCTCAAATCTCGTTAGAGAATCATGCAGAGTTGTAATTTTGACTTATTGCAGTTGAATAGAACTGTTTGGAACTGTTTTTCTTTGGTCCTGAGATTTTTGTTTTTTGTTTTTTTGTCGTGCTGCAGGATTAGATCTATTTTGTTTATTTACCTTAGAAATTTTCTTTTTCTTTCTTTTTTTAATTTTTGTGCTGAGATATGTCTGATGCGAGCATCTTACACATAAAATAGTTCAGTTATTAAAAAAAAGTAACAAAAGATCGGTAAGATAGACTCCTTACCTTGTCAGATCTGTTTATTTTTTATTCGTCAATTTTTTCTATTCAGATCTAGAACTTTAGCTGGAGTTTTGATTGCAGATAAAATGATTCAATTCTTCCTGTAATATATCTATTTGATGACTTGGTGTACAATGCTTGCTTGCACAATTCGATCTTAAAAGTTTTTTTTTGGATGAAGAACTGACATATCTGAGCTTCTATTCTGAACTTTACATTTATCGTTGTAATTTTGTTTTCAGTTTTCTACTATTCTTTGGTTTTCATGTTGTATTGGGTTTTTTTCCATTCTTGGAACATACACATAGTAATTGCTCTGTGCTTTGTTCTATATATCTCCTTTCCAAATATCTCTTTGCAAGTATAAACATGCATATGACTTGCATAATTACATTCATAATCTGCTTCAGTATTCATATTATATGGATGAAAGAGACATCTAATTTGACTGTGTCGTAAACATGTATTCTATGTTTCAGGTTAGAGGATAATGGCTCAAATTGATACCTTCCTTTTCACCTCTGAATCTGTGAACGAGGGGCATCCTGATAAGTTGTGCGACCAGATCTCCGACGCTATCCTTGATGCCTGCCTGGCACAAGATCCCGACAGCAAGGTTGCTTGTGAGACGTGCACGAAAACGAATATGGTCATGGTCTTCGGGGAGATCACAACCAAAGGCAATATAGACTATGAAAAGATTGTTCGGGAAACATGCCGTTCAATTGGCTTCGTGTCAGATGATGTTGGCCTGGACGCAGATCACTGCAAAGTGCTAGTTAACATCGAGCAACAATCGCCCGACATCGCCCAAGGTGTCCATGGACACTTCACCAAGCGCCCTGAGGAGATCGGAGCTGGTGACCAGGGTCACATGTTTGGTTATGCAACAGATGAGACCCCTGAGTTGATGCCTCTCAGCCATGTCCTCTCCACCAAGCTAGGCGCACGCCTCACTGAAGTCCGCAAAAATGGCACCTGCCCATGGCTGAGGCCTGATGGGAAGACCCAAGTCACAGTCGAATATCAGAATGAAAATGGCGCCATGATTCCCATTCGCGTCCACACCGTCTTGATCTCCACCCAACACGATGAGACCGTCACCAACGATGAGATTGCTGCAGACCTTAAGGAGCATGTCATCAAGCCAGTTATCCCTGAGAAATACCTTGATGAAAAGACCATCTTCCACCTCAACCCATCCGGGCGCTTTGTCATTGGTGGCCCTCATGGAGATGCTGGCTTGACTGGCCGCAAGATCATCATTGACACCTACGGTGGTTGGGGAGCTCACGGTGGTGGTGCTTTCTCAGGCAAGGACCCTACCAAGGTCGACAGGAGTGGTGCATATATCGTTAGGCAAGCAGCCAAGAGCATTGTGGCAAATGGCCTCGCACGCCGTTGCATTGTGCAAGTGTCCTATGCAATTGGTGTTCCTGAGCCACTCTCAGTCTTTGTCGACACCTATGGCACCGGCAAGATACCGGACAAGGAGATCCTGAAGATTGTGAAGGAGAACTTTGATTTCAGGCCTGGAATGATCACCATCAATCTCGATTTGAAGAGGGGTGGTAACCGATTCCTCAAGACTGCAGCATATGGTCACTTCGGCAGGGACGACCCCGACTTCACCTGGGAGGTGATCAAACCCCTCAAGTGGGAGAAGCCGGCAGCCTAAACCCGTACCATTTAAATGCGTCTTCAATTATCCAGGGAATCATTGCCTACTTTAGTTTCCAATCCTTAACATAGTTGCCCATCTCTTGTTATTTTTGTTTCCTTATTGTCTACTTGACGTGCTTGCTGAAGCTTGAAACTGGCGTGGCCGGGCTAGATTTCTCTAAATGATTAGAGACTCAACAGAGAGCTCTAGTCTATCAATCAATTTATATTGCAGTTTATTGAGTTGATCAACGATGGCTATTGTATTGTGCTCCTACGTCCCCAGAAGTCTATGTAGATTTGATTACTACAAGTGCTGAAAAACAAGTAGAATTGGTACTTGCCGCCTTCATGTGGAATTAGGTGAGCTAATTATGTTTGTCAAGCTTAATAAATTGGTTGGACTAGTCCAGTCGATAGTTATTTAGATTAAATAGTAAAATATGTGGAATGAATTGAATATGTTTAAGTGAAACAATTGAACCAATTAAGTATTTTACTAAAATCAATAATAATAATTTATTTATTCTCCAAGAAATATGGCAAATTATCACACCGCTGTGACGTTGAGATAATCCTAACCGTTGGCTCCACGTCCCCCTATCTTCGTCTTCTTCCACACCGGATAATATGAACTGTAGATCATGTCTCCCATGCCTAAAATTTTCAAAGGAATTTGTCTTTTTATATGTGTTCATATGTTAATGGAGTTAAAAAAGAAAAACACAGGTGGTCTCTTCTCATATGTGAGCCCGCCACCCGCCATGTGCGCATACGTGCGCAATGGGCACTTTGTACTTCGCACGTACATATCGTCGCGAAGAAACATTAAGCAGCTTAAATTTATGCTCCAGGTAACGTGACACTTGGTGATGTGTCATGTGACATGGCAGTGTCTGCCTGACTCTCAGGTAGGAGGAGAGAGATGATTGGATTGCTGACTGGGGAAACGACTGACAACCGTTGGATTGAAGATGAGTGCTGGATAGCAAGTAACGGGATCTGGAGCGTTGATTGTAAAGAGTTACGGTCTGACCGTTGATGAAGATACTTGATCTGAAGCGTTAGATCAAATCTGGCAGTTAAGATTAAAGGGAGATTTGAAGGGTTACAACCATCCAGATAATAAGATCAAAGGACTATCTAAAGGGTTACAACCCACCAGATCGAACGACCCAGATTAATCCTAAACCCACTTACCAAAAGGTACCTCACATCTTTCCTTGTATAAATAGAGTCCCCTAGATGTTGGATTGATTCATTCAATCATCCAAAGATTATGAGTATTCATCACATCTTGTGCATCCAAAGTCCAAAAAGCCTATAAGAAGGTTCACTGATCTCGAAATTTGTATTGTTGCTATTTCGAAACATCATGAGCAGTTGTAGCGGAACAATATCGTTTTACGGAGATAGTGTTCAACACTAGTATCGACGAAATCATATCAGTTTGCATCCTCTCGACAGTAACTCCGGAACCGACTCCCAACAGCCACTAATGACATTCTAATCCACTTGTTAGTAGCTCAACTAAAGCAACAGCAGTACGTAATCTATAATCGCGACAATGTACTCCAGGGCTTAGAAAAATAAGACAATTAAAAAAAAACAGAGAATAGACAAGAAGCATATAGGTCTATTTCTACATGAACTGTTTCATTAGCTAAATGACTTACAGTTGGTCAGCAAACCATTTGACTTGTCGCCCCATAATGGTTTGTTAAATGGTAAATCCATGTTGACAAAATCTACTTGGTTGTTGATGCAATAACCACTGTATGCTGAACACTAGCACGCCATAATCTCCGTGTATCTATAGAGATCCTCCTGCCACTAATGACTCGCAAGTCTCCAAGTTCAAGAGTCCACTGAGGAATTCATTCTCTCTCAGATATTTTGAAATCTTTAGATGCCATCTGTAAGTAGAAATCCAGTGATTCTTTCATCATTTTTAACAAGGATAATTGGGTTTTATTCATCTGTAATAATAAATTTTGTTTTTTAAGCTAAATTTCTGTTATTCATAGTTGTTCAATAAGTGCTTTAATAAGTCCATTTTTTGCCAGTCGAAACAATACTAGATATGAGATACTACTACTTTTCTGCAAGAAAAATCTTAAGTTTGTACACAAAATAATAAAAGACAAGGTTAGGGACCTAATGATGAATATTTTAAACAATGTCAATGCACTAGCTGGATTAAGATCAGCATACAAGATAATTATATGGATTCATTGATTATTTTAAAAATTAGCGATAAATAGATTCTTTTGTTATGTGTCATGTGTCAACAACATAATGACTCATTCCATGTTGGCACAAGCAGAGGAGAAACATGTTAAGATTCTTAGGTTACAGCACTAAGGGAATAGAAGAGGAATGATTAACTGTAATAATTTGACAATGTCATACTAAGAATCAGCATGTCTACATGTTGGACATGCTAAGGCTGCTCAAAAACATCATCTTTCTAAATAACAATAAATACATACAATAAAAGGAATAGAGCTTTAACAAAGCAAATAAAACATCAAAGCGAAATATGCCATCAATTTCCTCCATTATGTTTATTCCCTCAAGCACAACCAAAAATTCATGTCTTAAATCCTTGATCTAGGCTAAATAAATCACATCAAAAAGATAGAGGAGTAATTAGAAGTGATTCATTGTGCCATAGAAAACATGTTATTATTCTAGGGTTTAAACTCTAGAGAAGGGTCTCTCAAAGAGTATAAAGAACTAACCTAACAAGCAGAGAGTGTGCAAGCCAAGTTGTCGGTTTCTATGGATCTTTGGATAGAAACTATTAGGTCTCCATGTATCAGTAAAGAAAGGTATTGAAACTGTCTTACCATAGTGGTAAAGTTGCAAACCACAATCTCCGATGGCATTCATAACCGAAGCATTGTGCATGACTCTGACTTCCAACCCTAAATTTGCTCGAACAATCAAAAAAAAAAAAAATTAACGAGGTTTTTTCAATCTCGAGCGATCGACCTGGCCTCATGAAAATTTTCCACCGGCCATTAGAATAAATCGGGAAGTGCTCGTGGCAGACGGTCTAGAAATCTAGTGTCCCCGAACAACCAATTTCAAAAAGGTTGGAACCGCCAACCTAGCGGCCCCCTGGTCTCTGCCCCACAAGTATCCAGAGGGGGTAAATCACGGTGAATGCTGGGCAGGTTAAGACACCCAGGCGCGAGGGATTTTTTTAAACAGCAGCCGAGGTTTCACCCCTCGTTCATACTGTGTCCCCAAACAACCAAGTCTGTATGGGTGGTTGCTCTGCAGTACAATATAGAAAATAGTTGTAAATATGATCACGCGGGAATCGGTCCAAAAAATTTTCCAGGAGACCTCCAGATAGTTTTAGGGTTCCGGTTTATAGATGAGATTAGAGGGGAGACTGGGATAAATCGGGCAAGGAGGGTTAAACCGCATAAAATTTAAATTAATGATCTAAGTCGGTTTAGCTGAATTTAAAGGGTTTAGGTGTTATTTAACCTAAACTTAATGGCGAAAGTTGGAATAGCCGAAGCTTAGACGTTCAATTGAAAAATGACATCCACTTAGAATCCCTTTTCTTCTCGTTCCTTGCGGTTTCCACCCGACGCCCCGCTCCTCTTCTCTGTTGCGATTGAAGGCCACAGAGCAACGCCGATTTTCTATTCCTCCACGCGTTCGAGACCGACGCCACATCTTTCCTCTTCTTCCTTCTCGGTCATCCCAGATCTCCCTCTTCTTCCTCGCTCTGGTGCAGTGCCTTCGTCCCAACCTCTGCATCTTCCGCCCCTTGACCCTCGGCGAGGATCGTTCGTCCGATTCATCTTGCAGAGAACACAAGGGTTGATGATATTTGCCTTGAAGTTGTTCGTTTGAATTGGTGATGTTGTGAATTGGTTTTGGTTTAGAGGTGATCGTAGTGTTGTTTTCTTTAGTGTTGTTGTTGTTAATCCTTGCACACGTTATATCGCGTAAACTGATCAAGATGCCTCTTTGATACCTTGTAGGGATTGGGTTAATTCCGTGTGAGGTTGATGAAGGTTGATGTACCTTCTAGGTTTGGGAATGGATCTTTAAATGAGTATTAATTAATTAAATGGATGTTGTAACTAGGGTTGATCCTAATATTTGTTTAGTATCAAGTTTAACTATTTTATTAATTGTATAAATAGCTTAACTTTGTCCTTGACATAGAACTTTGATTTGGACTCGTATAGTTGATCGTGAGGAGGTTCTTTCTGATATTCTATACTACTTTTACAAGGCGGGTACTTTTTCTTTGTACTCCGTAGTTTATTGTATATAAATGCATGACTTGTTTTATTATTTGAATAGATTGCTTTATCTTAACTTAGTTTTGTTATACTTCCCTGCTTGATATTTTCGATGCTTGACCTTTGGGTTATTCAAAATTTCTTCTATACAGTCTCACTTATTATTTTCTTGATCTATAGAGTACCGCTTGTATGCGAGTACTAAAGAACGAGCATTTGACATATCTCGGGTTTAGTTGATATTAGATATACTCAGGGGCGTAGCGACATGGGGGCGAGGGGGTGCGACCGCCCCCCCTGACTTTTGGAGAGAAAAAAATTAATATTATGAAAACAATTAAAAAAAGGACTTAGTTATAAAATTTAAAAATGTTTGGACTTTTTTAGTAAAAACCAATGAAAACCTTTTCTTACAAATTCCCCCCCCCCTTCCCCATCCCTTCCCCACTGAACCTTTTTTTTTTTTGCCCTCTTCCTTGTTCTTTTTTCCTCCTCTAATTCCTTTTCTTTTTTTTTATCTCAAATTCTTCTTCCTCCCCTAATTTCCATTTTATTTTTTTAATCCTAATTTTATCCACAAATTCTTCCGTCGCATAGTGTTTTCGTTGTCATCCACGTCGTTGTCGTGGCACACCACACACCGTATGTCGTTGCTAGCGCCGTTGTCGTTTGCTACTAAAGCTATCATCATCGCTTCGTCGGCGCTCCATAACAAACGTTTTTTATTGAGGTAAAATTTTCTTACTTGATTTCTTTCCATTACTGATTTAAGTATTTAAAAAATTTATAGTGTTAATTTTACATATATTTATGATTTTATTTGCTAGTCAAGTATGTCAAATGTTTACAGATATTTGATTTGTTATATAATATGATTAATTTTATTGACAATCAAATTTTATGTTTGATTTGACTTAATATGTCCATCAATATATGTGAAAAATAAAGGATCATTCACTCTCAAGTTAGTTTTATCAATTTTATTTGTTATTTATTTTTAATATGAATTATTGGAAAATTATGTTTCTAAAATATTATATTATGTTGGAAAATGGTAATCATTAAATTAGGTGATTATGTTTCTAAAATGTTATGTTGATGATCAATCAGGTGAAATAACAATGTTGAGGGATTTTAAGAAAATACATGATGAACCTACTTCAAACAAATCATCTCCTCCTCCACCACCTCCTCCTAAAAACATATGAAGCTAATATATGACTTTTATTATAATTTTTTGTATTATATTATTTTTGTTAATTTATTGAATTCGCCCCCTCTTATTAAAATTTCTGGCTACGCCACTGGATATACTCTACCTAGTAAATTAGTTGCATGTTTATTTATCATGATATGGGTTGGTGTATCATATTGGGTGCGTGGTTGTTAACCTGGTTGAGATTGTGTATATTTAAATCATGCACCATACTTGTATTATTGCATGTTGGCTATTATTGGATTCTTTGTGGTTAAGTCTGTTGTCACTCATATAGTTTTCTGCCCACTCAACTACTCGGGATAGTGATAGTGGTTGGAATGCGAATAGTCGTCCTGTCGTGCCATGCTCCACTACTTAGGGATAGTGGTAGTTGTTGGAGTTATAGGCAGGCAGTTGACACTCTCTCCGTTATTTATGAGAGATAGGTAGAGCGGTTATGCTCCCCTTGGGGTCTTATAGAACAGTTGTGCTCCCCCTTCTCTTGGGATTTGGAGCGGTTGTGCTCTCCAATATCCTGTCCACTCGGCCACTCAGAACAGTGATAATTGAAGTGCGTGCAGTTGTCATAGCCCTGCCCATTCAGCCACACAGATGTGATGTGATGGTTGTTAGACTGATGTCTAGAGGTGACACATGTCATTGCATTATTTGCATACGACACATCGTGCATTTGTTTGAGCCATGATTACTGCATTTGATTGACATATATATACGGATTGTGATTTGTATATGATCTAGATATGCTTAATAGTATGAGTAGGCTTAATGATATATCATAAGGATTTCTGATCATGCCCCTCCATGTTATACTGATTTTGGGTATGTATATTCACACAGTTATTATGTTCAGATTTTACTCTATTTCGGAATATGATGCTGGTTCTTCCTGTGTGTTATATCTTTTTATACCATACATTTACCTATCTCTTATACTCACAGAGCCCATCCAGACTCATCACCCCTTCTATTTCTTTCTCCAAGGAGTTGATAGACATGATTGTTTTGCCAAGAGAGGATCCACCTGTCGGTTTCTTCAGCGTCGAGTCATGGATGTTTGTTTTCTAGTTAGTATTTGTATTTTTTTTTGTTGCTATAGATTCTGAGTTGTATCCGTGATTTGTGGACTTTCTATTGTGTGCCCTAGTGGGGTTTGTGTTTATCTTCAGAGTTAAGTCGTACTGGTATGAGGTAAGTTTTGCTGTGTGTTAAACTTCAGAACTTGGAGGGCTTAACTGTTAATGGACATAAATTAAGGGCTCGGCTAGGATTTGGGAAGTGGAGGGGTCTAAGTGCAAAAAGTGCTAGGGCACTTAAAACGAGCTTCGCTGTCTCCCGTGGCAGATCTCGATCGCCGCAACCTCTCCCTCTTCTTGCTCCCGACTTCTCTTCTTCTTCTTCTGCTTTCTTCTTCGTTCCATCCCAGCAGCAACCCGGAAGACGAGGGTACGAGCCGACTTCGTCCTCCTCTTCTTCGCGATTTCGCCCTCTCTCCTCGAGCTCGGGTCAACGGCGATCCTCTGTCCCTGTGCCCCTATCTTGGAGCGTCAGCGACCCTCTCCATCTTAGTGGGATCGAAGTCGGCTGCGACCCTCTGTGCCGGATAGGGATCTCCGGCGAGGATTGCAAGCTTTGGGAAGCTTCGATCTTGATATGGGGTGGACCGGCTGGATCTGAGCCAAACAGGAGCTTCGACTTGAACTCAGGTGAGGTTTCCCTTGGTGTTTTGATCGGGAATCCTAAATCAACACTTGCGTTTCTCCATCTCTCAGTTTCCCTCGCTTTCTTGTTCTTGCCATGACTCCGGATTTGGAATTTAAAGGTGCTGGGAAATGGAAGCTGGGTTGTGAGTCTTCGTGCGATCGGAGATAGGGGAGCTAGATCTCAGGGCATCGCTCGTGGGTTGGGATTAGAGTTCCGGCCAGCAATCACACGGAGGTAAGTTTTGATTGTCTTAACATGAATCTGTGTTGGAAGCCCAGAATTTGATCTGTTGATTGTATTGTTAGTTGGAGATCTTTCCTGGGTTGGAATTGGATGTTGCGATCCTGTTTGAGTGGTCTTTGTTCTACTGTAGGTTTTGATCACGAAGTGGATTTGTGAGTTGTGTTATGGTTTCTTAGTTGTTCTCAGAATTTTCTGATCAGGGATGGATTCGATCAGTGTAGGTGTAGGTCTTGTTCTTATTGCTTTCGATCTGTTCTTGGTTGAATTAGTTCTGGATCGAAGTGGTTTGGGATTCTAGCTGTTCTTTCGGCCTTGGATCAGTTCAGAGTTGGTAAGGTGTTGTAAGGAATCAGTTTTGATCCTATGGTTGTGGCGATTCTATATCTGCCGCGAGTTGTAAATGGATTAGGTTTGGGAATTATGAAGCTGAGCTTTAATTAACTGTGATTGCGTTTCCTCTTTTGATTGGGAAGTTGCTTGGGTTTTAGTTGCGATCATGATCAGATCATGATTTTTTATTTGGGAGTTTCGGTCAGAATACTATGTGGTGTGTATCATTTTGCACCTTAGGATTAATTGGGCGGTGATTAACTCGGGTGGTGTGTGGTACAACCATGGGGCTAATTAGTTAGTCATGGTTAGTGTTAATAGTTATTTAGCTATGTATCATGTTCGATTTTAGCTAAATAATTTCTGTTCTTATTATGCAGGGTATTGACATAGCTCATTGTTGGAGATATTATATTGGACGGGGGTCTTGACGCTTTCAGATTCTACATTGGAGGCGGGTACCTCTGACCTATCTCCTAGATAGGCACAGTTTATATGCTTGATATGCTAGGATTAGCGATAGGGTTTTATTTGCGTGTACCTGTTTTTCGTTACTATGATTATAAATACTAGACCTGATATGTGATACTGATACCCCCTTTAGGATTTAGGATATGGTGCATATTTATATGTGATCCTTGCATATCATGTCGATATAGGTGGATTAGATAGTAGATGCTGTTGTGACTGTTGTCATGCATCATCGTGCACCATGCATCACTATCGACCAGGGGCCCATTGTTGGGTAGGCTAGGTCGACAGTCATACTGACCTTCCCATACGGCCGCTCATGGGTTAGTGGTTGACGGAGTATGGGTAGGATGCCCTGTGCTGCTCCGCTCAAGCACTCATGGGTTAGTGGATCGGAGCGTGGTAGCAGGCAGGGGTCCCTCCTTGAGTTGCCCTAATACCAGGAGATGAGAGAGACTTTTCTCCCCCATATTACATGGGGTAGGTGTAACACTCAGATAGAGATATCCCCCCAGTTCTACGGATGATGACCGGAGGTAGAGAAGGCTACCCGGGTAGGTCATGGGGTAGGGGTGTTACGCCGGTAGCATACCGTCTACTCGATCGCTCTATTACCCGGGGTAGGGATGGCTTCCCGGATGGGTCGAGTACGGATGGAGTCACAGCTCTACGCCGGAGGTTGGCTTCCCGCTCAGCTTCCTCCCGTACACAGGTGACGATGTCTGACCGGCGACAGAGGTGACCATGTCATCGCACCATGTGCATACGTATTTCTTTACAATTGCTGTATGTGGTTGTTGCACATGATTTACATGCACATTCAGGAGACCCTTTTTCATGGTCTTGATGACCCTGCATCGCTGGTATGTTTGTTCTACTTCTCGGATTTGCTGTATTTAGTATGGATAGTACCTGTGATATTTTGATAGTTGTATCTCTATTGCTAGCTTAGACTATCTTGCATATATATGAGTTATCAGCTGAGTTCTTTGAACTCACCCCGTAGCTCCTTGTTTTTATTTCAGGTTGATCGCCAGGAGGGTCCAGCTGCCAGTCCCATCACCTTGCGTCGAGATGTTTTCTTGATCTATAGTTCCTGTATTGGGTGTCGGTACTATGTATTTGCTTTATTCTCTTCCGCTGTGTTTCTTATTCGATTTGGTTGTACTTTTGTGTGCCGTGGAGGCTCTTGTGTCTTTTGACTTTGTTGTTAGTCATACCGGTATGCACGTCTTCCTTGGTTTTGTACGCTAGTTTGGTGTTTTGGTCTTGAGTTTGTGAATTGTCCGCCGGGCGTGGGGGAAACTGGCCGATCCATATCGGTCGAGCGACTCCTCGGGGCGTGACATTGTGTATTTGGTTTTCTTTACTTTTTATTATGTTGTGTTGCTAGCCATGTTGGCTGAGGATGTCTATGTGGCCATGTAGGCCTTGTAGTTATGTTTCATATTGTCCGTCGTATAGGTAAAGTGTTATTCGATTTTTTATTGGACATGCAGCTCTTCGGGGCATGATAATAGTTGTCAAGAAAAGAAAATCATACCTTCAAATTTTTTTAAAAAAAGAATGAATGCCAAAATGCATTAAAATTACAGTGTGAATATCAGATGAATCAAGCTGAAATCTAGATATAACATCTATCTAGATAAATCTAAATAATTTTACAAATGATCACACAAGAAAGTGATGGGAAACTGCGGGTTATTAAAAAGAAGTGTAGTAGTAGTGAATAGTGATAGCACATCTGAAGAGTGAAAGCACTAAACTGTGGAGAAGATAAAGTTCTAGAATAAAACAGTATAATTTCATATCACATTCATAGAAGTAAATGTGGTGCAAAAATATTACAATGGAAATTATCGAACAAAGAATCTAAAAGAGAAGATGAGCAATGCAAAATAGAAATCAAAGCTTAAGGATGTGTTTCAGTAAACAAAAGGAAAGGGAATTGAAAGGGATTGAGAGGAGGGGAAAACAAAATACAGTAGAGTTATTTCTCGCATTAAGATTAAATCTCATACACATCTCTGATTGGAATCGAAAGTTTTCTGGTTGAATATGAAATAAATCAACGAATTGGATTAACTCAAGTTTATTTGAACTGATTCATCTTAGGATATGATACAAGTGGGTTGAGAAGGGAAGAGTGTACCTTCCATTCTTTCTCACTAACGAGTTGGCTAACGCCATGAGTGTTACAGCAAGTGTCATGCCATCGCCTCATCTTACCCTTTCCACCGAATCATCAGTCATGAACAACCTTTTCTTCCTAAGCACAGAATCACCCAAGTCTATGATGTCTGTGTGAATCTTCTTTTGTCCACTTGCACTGGCAATCCAACAGTGTGGTAAAAAAAATTATATAATTAACGAGGTTAAGTAACATCGAACCTCGAATGATCAATCCGGTCTTACGGAAGTTTTCCAATCGGAAAGTATTTGCTGCGGGCGGTCTAGAAACCTAGTGTTTTAGGATTTGTACCCCATCTGAAGAAATTTTTTTTATAAAATATATCATAGTTGAGGATTAAATCACGAATATCTAAAATGATAATTAATCATCCTTTCGCTACAATCCAATAGTGTGAGCATCTATGTGTAATTTTGTGTAGAACAAGCATCCACCCAGGTGACTGTCCTAATTTTTTTTTTTTCCATTTGACACTTGATGTTTTACTTAAAATTTAGGTGTTAATGTGATTAGATTCTAGTAGGTGAGCAAGGCCGTCTTTACATATAGGTCATTAAGGCCTATGCCTAGGGCCTCAATTTTTATTGGGGCTCATTGTTTTTGATATATTAAATATATTTTTATTATATATTTTAAGAGAATGGAAAAGAATAAGGTCTTGATAAAAAATTTACATATCTTATTTTTTAGTCAAAAGTCAAAACTATAGATTTTATAAAAATCTTATTATGGTTCTAATGGATACAGTCATAAGGGGTTCTCTTTTTAATATTTTAAATTTAATTTTTATTATGTATGTTATTTTATAAGATCTAATATATTCCTCTTCAATATCTTTCAACTCTAACCATCTCTCGTTACATTTATTTTTTGTTAGTGATATTTTCTCTTATGATTAGTAAGAATATGAATTAAAATTTTTTTATCCATGCAATCCAAAATAAAAAATATTAGTCTTTTTTCGAGTCCCCCCTCTTCCCTTGACTAGCTCCCCCTCTTTGTACTTCTCTTGCACATTGATATTGGGAAAGAGAAATTACATCTAACACTGTCATGTTGATTCGGTTGGTGCTACTATGCTCCTTGCTTAATTAAGTTCAAATGTTGAGGGATTCATCCATATTGTGTTCGATCGAAATAGAGAATTTTATTATTTTTTAGCAATAGCGAGTTAGATATCTTTGTCATTTCGCTTCTTTGATAGACATTAAATTTTGCTTTTATTTATATGTATTTACAGAAATATATTTTTTGATTTCGCTTTTGTTTCTATTCTATCATTAACAACTATTTTAGTTTAGGTGATAAAAAATATGATTTATTTTTTCTTTTATTTTGTGCCTAAAATGACTTATTTAGATTTTAATAAATGATAATGACTGGTTTGATCTCGTTACGATCTTCATTTTCTAAGGATTATATTGAGTTTTATCATTTTGTATATGTATTATTTATTTATTTATTGTGATTTGTGGTGATGATGAGTTGAAGATGGAAACATGATTTTTTTTTCTATTATTGTCCCATTTCATTTATTCCTTTTTGTAAGAGTTATTATTTTCGTCTTTTATTTGAGTAATTAAACATATTTTTTTTTATCTTTCTTAGTTTTTAAACAATTCTAAATATATTTATTTTCGACAAAGTCAGTTGTCAATTATAAGTTCGAATGAAGAAGGACGAGTAAATTTTTTTTAAAACAATGTTAAAGACTTTTTTTTTTGCCTAGGGCCTTAAATAGGCTTGAGTTGGCCCTGTAGGTGAGAGATGATCCAGGTTAGCAGTACATATTGTGCATTCTAAATGTATGTCAATCACTTATCAACGATTGATCTTTTATCATTATTGGAAGGTATAGCAACACTGATTCTGTTTGAAATCGGTGAAAATTGGAATACCAATGAAGCTGGCTACAAAGTTGATCGAAAGAAAATCTCGAACTAGGGAAAGCCTACCAGACCACAAGGAGAAAAAGGAAAAAGAGACGTCAGTGAGCATGTCAGTGGATCCCTGGCACAGTCACTCTGACACTCAAGTCAATAAAATAGAGAGAAAATGTGGAAGACAAACATTAGAGGAAATGAGATGTGAACTTCTGAAAAATATACATGTGTCTATAAGGACATGACCCCTTTTATGTGTAATTAGTATTTTTGTTGTATTACAATCTCCTCACGTATGTGTAATTAATATCTTGTATATATATGAACATCAATTATAAAGTGGGTCTACGAGTTGCAAAGACCTACTCGACTTTTGGGGTTTGTGCCCACCAATAGAATTATGGATTAAGAGCAGGGCCAGTATCTTATCCAAGATGGATGAGCCTAATAAAAGGCTTGCTTATTCTCTAAGGAATGATAGGAAAATATCATTTTGAGAGTATCTAATTGGAGAATTGGGACTTGAGAATGTCCAATAAGAGCTATCCGATCGGACTATGAAGAGGAGCAGAGCTCCGAGAGTATCCAATTAAATAATTTTAATTTTTTTATTGTTATTTTTTTTAAAAAAATAGGGTTTAGGATAGTTAATTAAAAATAACAATAAAATAACTTAAAATTATAAGTAAGATACAACAGTAGCTTTTTAAATTAAAAAATTTAAACTTACATTTTTAATTAATTCCATTCAAACTGTTGTAGCTACAACTAACAGATGTGACGTAACTTTTACCCATTATATTCGGTAGATATGTCAAATCTATCATTTTGACGATATTTCCATGAGTTAGGAAATCGAAATTATCCTTCATTAGAGAGAATTTTTACACGTTGTAGCCGTCAATTTTAGCTACTATAATAATATTAGAAGTAAGGAATAACATTTTATGCTGACAAAAGACGATTCATTTATTTTCAACGTCCCCGTCAATTTATCCCAGGATCAACACAGAAAAGATAAATTACGGAGATTACTAGCTCAGAGACTGTGACTAAGTGGAAAGGAATGGCACACTAATTTTTACTAAGGAATAACGCTTTAGCAACTGGAACTAATTGCTGTAATAACATTGGAAGTAAGAAAAAAATATTGTAACATTTATATATAACTTGATAATTTTTATACATTGTCCTCGCTATCGTTAGGAGATTTTTTTTTTTAGTAAAAAAGGGGCACCTGTTTTCGATGATTTCACAATTTAGAGGCCCTTTTGATTTTTGTCATTTATAATTCATTCAAAATTGAGTATTAAATTATTTTATTTTTTAAATAATTTATTAAAAAATAAAAATTTTGAAATAATTTATAAATTTTATAGATAATTTCAAAATTTTATAAATAATTTTAATTTTTTTATTGTTAATTTTTTTAATTAACGACCCTAAATCCTATTTTTAGGGAAACCTCGGTTTCTACCGTCTTTAATTTGAAGACGCTCCTTGTCATATGGACGACGGGGCTTCTTAAATGTCTTCCCATCTGCAAATTTATAGGGTGGCTAGATTTAACGGTCATATTTCTTAATGATCATGTCGAAGAGCAAGGTGGACTCCCAACTTGATGACGAAGCTAGCTTGTCGATGGAGAAGGATGGGTGACGCTGAGAATTATTCCGGCCAAGGAACGTCTATCCTGCGAAAAAGACGACTGTTAGCAACCCGCCGGGAGAGTTTCCCGGCAAGGGCCTCTGACGATCAAGTCAAAATCCGAAGGAGAAGATGAAGCTAAGGGAGAAAAGATTATAGTTCAAAGATGTATTACGTATACCTGTAGGTAAAGGAAGGAAGTCCTTATATAGCCGGAGGAGCCGATAACCTCTGCCCCCCCTTTTGCCCCATTTTTGTCTCATGTGGGGATAGGATCAGGGACCACTGTCAGCTCGATGACCGGCGCCACCTCATCCTGACATACACAGGGGGCGTCGTGGTACGAATTATCAGAGTTTGTAGGCATGTATTGTATCAGTGAGATATTCACGATTCGGACACGAGTAGTGTTAGGCCCAAGCCGGACTGTGCCGACTCTAGTATTACCTTTACCTACATGGTATCAGAGGGTAGGTATTGTTGCGGATAATGACAACTGCCGAGCTAGAGCACACTTAAGGAGTGCGCTGATTGACTATCTTAAGGAACACCAAGCTATGAAGTAAACAACACGTCGATGAAACATATGTGACGTGCCGAATCGTGGGGTACTCGGACACCGCTCGACTGACTTTATCCACTGAAAGGTAGAATTATAATGTAAAGAGTACGCCGATCGGCTAATGTTAGGTTGCATACTTGGTGCCCACTAATGGGGTTAGTTCAAGACTATCACCAACCAGCTATTTAATCGGGACATCTGATCCGGGTGCTTCGTTTCTTGCCCCATCATGCTAGGCTGCTCGACCTCCTTTTGGAAGTGATCCATCTTTATAAAGTGTCATGTTAGTCGACCGGAGTACATATAAACTAGGTCAACATCACTTAACATCAATAAAGAAAATTGATTTTTTTTTAAAGAATATTCAATTTATCAAGGAGAATTTAAGGTGACGGTATTAAAAGAAGTAGAGAGAGAGAAGAGAGGTAGAGAGAAGAAAGAGATAACAAAATAACTTTCTTCATTGAATAAACTTATCCATATGATACACAATTTATAGGGACCTTAGGAGACCTAGTCAAATGAAAAATTAATAACGAAACTGTTAATTAACAAATTTATAAAGAATCTGTCAATTAACAGATTAATAAGGAAAATGTCTAATACTATAATAATATAAATTTATTCTCTTTAATCTCTTTTACCTCCGACAAACTTAACGGGAGATCTCGGACGTTGAGTTTGCATGATAATATGCTAAATCGTTGTTTGGATAATGGCTTGGTAAAGATATCAGCAATTTGATCTTCTGCAGAGATATAAGAAACATATAATTATATTGTTTGCTTGCCATACGCTCTCGAACAAAATGATAATCAATTTCAACATATTTTGTACGAGCATGAAATACTGGATTTGATGTAAGATATGTTGCTCCAATATTATCACACCAAATTTTTGGTGCAATATCTGATGCAAGATGAAGTTCCGAAAGAAGGGATTGAAGCCAAATAATTTCTGACGTTGCATTGGCTATAGCTTTATATTCAGATTCAGTGCTTGAACGAGATACTGTAGGTTGCTTTTTCGAATTCCAAGAAATGAGATTTCGTCCAAGAAATATTGCATATCCACTAGTAGAGCGTCTATCTTCAGGAGAATTAGCCCAATCCGCATCGCTATAGGCATGTAAATCTCGAGATGAGTGTCGATATAAAAGAAGACCATGTAGAATAGTGCCTTTGAGATAACGAAGTATTCTCTTCACACCTTCCAATTTTGTTCAGTAGGAGTATGCATGAACTGACAAGCACGATTTACTGCAAACGTAATATCAGGGCGCGTAATAGTAACATACTGTAAAGCTCCAACAATACTTCGATAAACCTGGGGATCAGCCATCACTGAAGAGGAGGAAGGTGTAGAGACTTTATTTGGAGCAATAGGTGTAGAGATCGGACGTGCTCCATTCATTTTAGCTCTTTGTAGAAACCAAGTAATATATTTGCTCTGAGAGAGGATATAACCTTCATCATGTGGAATAAGTTCAATACCAAGAAAAAAACGAGCATTTCCTAAATCTCGAATAGGAAATTCCTGATCGAGAAGGCTTAATAAATTTGAGATGCCTTTTTGATCATTGCCAGTTAATATAATGTCATCCACATAAATAAGAAAAAATATCAACGCAGCAAATGATGCAGCAGATGGTGCAGCAGCAACAGATGGTGCAGCAGCAGCAGCAACAGATGGTGCAGCAGCAGCAGATGATGCAGCAGATGGCTCAGCAGCAGTAGATGATGCAGCAGATGTTCCAGATGTTTCAGACCCAGGCTGTCCCATCATCTGCTCCACCAGCATCTGCTCCGGTTCAGTCAGAGCCTCAGACTGCGCAACCGATAGCAACCGATAGATATACAGCCGCCGGGACTGACGACACCATCCGGAGACTCTACAGTACCCCCGGCAGCACCTACTACTACTGTTCCGAGCCGATCTGTGGCCCGGATTCCGGCATTAGCACAGGCGGCTAAGGGCCGTCTTACTCTGTTCCATGGAGCCCCCGATTCGAACATGGCTCGCGCTTGGCTGGAGACGCTGGAGAGAACGTTCCCATACCTAGCGTGTATAGATTTGGAGCGGGTTGAGCTCGCAACGTATCACATGTGCGACTGAGCCGAGACATGGTGGATCACTCAGCGATCGGTTATGGGCACTCAGCCGATCACCTGGGAGAGATTCCGACAGGCGTTCACCACACAGTATTTCCCAGCCGCACAGTAGTTGACCCGGTGGCAGGAGTTTCTGGAGATTCGTCAGGGAGAGCAGTCAGTGGCTGAGTATGATGCAGAGTTCCACTGCTTTGACGTCAAATCGGCCTTTCTAAATGGTTTGATTAGAGAAGAGGTCTATATCTAACAATCTTCGGGGTTTGAGAGTACCGAATTCCCAAACCACGTATTTAAGCTCAAAAAGGCACTCTATGGCCTTAAACAAGCACCCCGAGCTTGGTACGAGCAGTTGTCGACATTTTTAATTGAAAAAGGTTTTGTTAGAGGCCAAATAGACCCTACACTATTTCTACGTAAAGATGGTGACAATATATTTGTAGCTCAAGTATATGTCGATGACATTATTTGTGGCTCAAACAACAAAGGCTATTTAAATGAGTTCATTAGACACATGGAGAGTGAATTTGAAATGAGTCTAGTGGGAGAGTTGACTTTCTTCCTTGGACTTGAAATCAAACAAACCCGAAATGGGATCCATGTGCATTAATCAAAATATACTCAAGAAATGCTTCGAAAATTCAACATGAGTGATTCAAAAGAGGTAACCACTCCCATGGCTACAAACACAAGATTAGACAATTATGAGAGTGGTAAACCTGTTGATTTGACTCAATATCGGAGCATGATAGGTAGTCTGCTATACCTCACAGCTAGTCGACCTGATATACTCTTTGTTGTGGGTATGTGCGCTAGGATCAAGTTTGTGCCAAGGAATCTCACTTAATTGCTGTCAAGAGAATTTTGAGATACTTCAAGGGCACAATAGGAGTTGGTCTATGGTACCCCCATACCGAATCATTTGACCTAATTGGCTATACCGATTCCGACTACGCTGGATGTAAGTTGGATCGGAAAAACACTAATGGGGGTTGTCAATTTTTAGGATCATCTTTAGTTAGTTGGTTAAGTCGGAAGCAACATTGTGTTGCTCTCTCCACGACCGAGGCAGAATATATTGCTATGGGAGAGAGCATATCGCAATTGTTGTGGATGATTCATACTCTAGAGGACTATGAATTGAGTTACAAGGGTGTGCAAGTGTTGTGTGACAACATTAGCACAATTAACCTAACCAAGAATCCGGTCCATCATTCTAGGACTAAGCATATTGAAGTGCGTCACTACTTCATTAGGGATCATGTTGCTAGGGGAGATGTTGTACTCTTATATGTAGAGTCCAAATCAAATCTAGCAGACATTTTCACTAAACCATTCCCCGAAAATGAGTTTAGCTTCTTAAGAAGGGAGTTGGGAATGTGTCGTGCTTCATAGGATTGAATTGCTTTCAAACCCTTGATGATCATTTCAAAATTGTTTGGGAAAACAATTGGGTAACTTGGGGACATCTCACACAAACTATAAGGTTCAACAAAATATTTTTGTTTGCTAGAAATGGGGTGAGATGTTAGGATCAACTAAATTTCTCGAAATGTCATTGCATCCCTTGAGAAATTTGGTTGACGAGATAAAAATCACTTCGGTGACCAAGTATGGGGAAAACCAATGCATAACACATGTGTAATTGGCTCCATGATCATACTTGGACATTCCAATCAATGTAACTTGATTGGAAACTTGAATTTGATACAAACTTGGTTGAAATTGAGTTGATGTTTGTTGATTGAGTTTGACTCCACTTGGGTGGAGCAAAGTGGTTGGTAAACCCATAAGGACCTTTGATCCTTGTGTAGGGATCAATTTTAGTCAAGAGACAACTTCCAAGATCGATAACTCTCATTAGATCTTGTCAAAAATCACTTGGAAGTCTGAAACTGAAAGTTTCAGATCGTATCAGGAATTTCAGGAAGCCTGATCGGTCACCGGACCGATCAGGAGTATGTCTGATCGGTCCAACGGACCGATCCAGCTCCTGTGCGAAAAACTGTCAAAACCCGCTGTGTTGGTCTGGATCGGTCCCCGGACCGATCTGGCATCTTGTTGTGATCGGTCCACAGACCGATCAGGGGGCTCAGGGAAAAACCTCCAAATCTTCTGATCGCTTCCTGATCGATCAGCCGATCGATCAGGAGCCTGCCTGATCGGTCACCCCGACCGATCAGGACCAGGTCAGTCCGATCAGGCCTGCGCCTGAACGGTCTGAGCGCTCCCAGATCGAACGGTGATCCGTTCGATCACATTAAATTTCGGTTGGTGGACCGATCCACCAACCTATTAACTCTCTCGAAACCCCTACTTGCCGAACCCTAGCGCCGAAACACCTTCCCACGCGATCTTCTTCGTGTGTTTCCTCCTCCCTGCGCGTGTTCTTCCTTGTGCGTGGGTTCCTCTTGCGCGTGAGTTTCTGTGTGCGTGCGTTCCTGAGAAGATGTCCTGCGAGCTCTTCCTTGTCTTCGACAAGTTTCTTTTTTGCTCAAAGTCTTGAGCACACTTCTTGCGCCGAAAACTTTCTCCTGCGCGAGCTCTCTTTCAAGCCTTCAGAATCTTCACTAAACATCAATGTCACCTAAGTAAACACTTTTGGTTAGTTTTTCTTACAGTTGAGTTCATAGATTATGTATTTGGGCTAACCATGATCTTTCTTTTGGTGTTTTACTATTGTGCCATTACCGTGACTCTATGATTGTACCATGACCCTTCCTTGCCATGACCTTTCAATTTTACTGATTAAACCTCATCTCATTTGATCATTACCTTATGTTCACTGATTGGGTCATTGATTGCACCTTGTTTTTGTCCAATTTGATCAAACCTTAACTCAATGATTTAATTGTGTCATGATTCGGTTCACCTACCTGATCAAATCTGTTGCCCTGATTTATTACAATCCATTAGAAGATCATCCAAGGGAAAAGAACTAGTGGAGGGCAGCTCTAAGGGCAAAACCCCTTCTTCTTCCAGACCCTCTCAAAGACCTCAACCATCCTCGAGCTCTAGATTTCCCAATGCATACCTTGAACAAACCTTCCAGACTAGAACGTTTAAACTTCTACCTTGCAGATCGATTGATAGGACTTTCTTATATGCGCACTGCCCCTCTATTAAAGAGGTGGTTGATTTCTATAATCTTGAATTTTTCCTTTCTCTCGAGCGGACCATCAATGTTGATCTTGTGTCCGAATTCTACAACAACTTGCAACCAGGACCACAAGGGGATTTTGGGTATACAACTCGGGTAGCCAAAACCAACCTTAACTTTACCCACAAAAACTTTTCAGATTTTCTTGGTTGTCGACGATCGCCTAATTTTTACTCTATCTATCCTGCAATTCCAGACCCGTTACTCCCTCCATTTGTGGGAGTCACCCCCGACTCGATCTACGAGTATTTCTTTCGACATCCTTGGCCAGTTGACCTTGATGAGTTAGGGGTCGACTTCCCGACCTTTGCTGCTTTTCGTCTTTCCCCTGATGATTATATTCTTTTCAAGATAATCACAAACTGTATTCTACCGATCACTTCCAAACCTCTCAGTGAGATCCGTTCTTATCATTGTTTGCTACTCTATGCGATGCATCGCCATCTGGAGTATGATCTCACGGCGTGCCTTATCTTTTCCATCATAGCGTATAGCGAGCCCGGACGGTGCACGGTCTACATGCCATATGGACACATTATCACTGATTGTCTCCAGTCAGTCGGTATCGATGTGTCCAAGTGCCGGACGGTGTCGATGGTTCGACAAGACTGCCGACTTGGGAAACGTGTGTTTGCCAATTCTGGTATTGTTGTCAAACCTCAGGGCCAGGGTCTTATATGGAAGGATGGGCGGGGTTTAGGGGAGCTAGTACAGGCGGCCCACGCACAGGTACTAGCAGCTCCCGCTGTACATCTTGAGGCGCCCGTTGCAGCAGATCATGAGTCCGATCCAGATCGCGATCTACGATGGCAGATCGCGGAGCTCGAGCAGTCCATGGACCATCGATTACACCTGTTGGAGCTCGGGCAGACGACATTTCAGATGGAGCTCCGATCCGAGATTTCTGGTCTGTGTGCCAATCAGGAGGCGTATCAGTCTGCGATGCTGACCCAGCAGCAGTCTTGGATCGAGGAGTGGCGCGTGTGGGCGGCTGGTCATCCATACCAGTCTGCCCTTCCTGGAGATGCGCCCTCTGGCAGTGCTGCACCAGGGTCTTATATACCTGATGATACGACCGATGATCCGATGTAGGACGATGACCTCCCCGCTGAGCATTGTTGATGACTTGACTTGGCTGTTTATTTGTGCCGCATTTGCCTTGACTGTGATGTCTTGATATGCATCCATTTTATGTCTGGTTTTGTTGTCTGATGCACTTGACTAGATTTTGCTTCTGCTTAGTTCATTTGACACTATGCCTGTTTATCATATTTGATTTACTATATTATGCTTATTGTTGATTTATATATAGTTGCTCATATGACTACCATCCTGATAAATGCGTTGCTATGATCATGCTTATGTCTACCATGTTCATATGATACATATGACTGTTTTGCCATGCCTTACCTTTATCATATGTTGTCATATGTGTTTCAAAATAAATCATATCAAATCTTTTGTTGTTTTGGGATACCCCTAGGGTTGAGGGGGAGTATGATTAAACTTAACAGCCCTCTAGACCCTTTTCGGTGTTCGACAAAGGGGGAGAGTGTGGTTGGTTAAGTTTGGGATGATTATATTGTAGGGGGAGGATCCTGATTCCCCTATGATTCTGAAATTTGAGGAAATTGATCTTGAATCCCTAAACTTAAAATCAGATTCTCAAACAACAAAAAAGGGGAGATTGTTGATGCAGTCTGACCTGATTGTTGTTTTGGTGTTGACATCGATTTTAGTTTAGGGTGATGATTATGATTATGATTGGGTCTAAGTCCTGGTCGTTGACTAGTCATACCTAGTGGGACTAGGTTTGATAAAATCCTAGCTTGGAGGGCTAGGTGTGGAGAAATCCTAACCTGGAGGGTTGGGTGTGAAAAATCCTAACTTGGAGGGCTAGGTGTGGAAAAGTCCTAACTTGGAAGGTTGGGTGAAAAGCTCTAGCTTGGAGGGCTAGGTGAAAAGTCCTAACTTGGAGGGTTAGGTGAAAAGTCCCAACTTGGAGGGTTAGGTGTGAAAAATCCTAGCTTGGAGGGCTAGGTGTGGAAAAGTCCTAACTTGGAAGGTAGGGTGAAAAGTCCTAGCTTGGAGGGCTAGGTGAAAAGTCCTAACTTGGAGGGTTAGGTGAAAAGTCCCAACTTGAAAGGTTAGGTGAAAAGTCCTAGCTTGGAGGGCTAGGTGGATGAAATCCCGGCTTGGAGGGCCAGGTCCTAGCTTGGAGGGCTAGGTTGGTGAAACCCTAGCTTCTTGGGCTAGGTTGGAGCCCCTGGATCGGTCTGGTGACCGATCAGGGAGATTGGCACGGTGCTCCTTCGTGGATCGGTCTGGTGACCGACCTAGCGATGACTGATCGGTCTGGTGACCGATCAGGGAGTATGCGTTTCACTCACTGCACAACTCCTGATCGGTCTGGTGACCGATCAGGGAGCCCACAGTGAGTTGAGTTCCCCTGCTGATCTGCTCCTGATCGGTCCGGTGACCGATCAGGGAGCATCCAGTAGGTCTTTGACAAACCTACTGATCGGCTCCTGATCGGTCTGGTGACCAATCAGGGAGAAATCGTGACCGATCAGACTGAACGATCAACTGTCGCGAGGTTTCTCACCCTGACCGATCAGGCTGGAGCCTGATCGGTCTGGGAGCAGCCTGATTGGTCTGGTGACCGATCAGCCAGTGGATTCCGGGCGGGATTGTGGCAAGCTGATTTCAGGATCGGTTTGGTGACTGATCTGGTGACCGGTCAGGGTGACCGATTATACGAGCTTGTGATCCCAAGTTTCTCACGGGGACCGATCAGGTTGGAGCCTGATCAGTCTGGGATAGTCCTGATCGGCCCGGTGACCGATCACTTTAATTCAAATGCGCTGTCAGACACTCTGATCGCGTCTGAACACATCTGATTCTCTGCACTTAACCTTTGATACTTGATTCTATATTTGATATGTTGTGCTAATGCTCTGATTAAGTGTGCAGGTGACAGAGATAGATTCAAACACTCAAGGAGAGTCAATGGAGACCTTTCCTTGGAGCAGGTTTGTCCATTTGCCATCTCAGGTTGCAACGGGCGCTGGCTGGTGACTGGAGCTGCTGACTGGAGCTAGTCTGAGGGAAGCTCAGGGAGTCCAGGAGAGCTCAGTGGTAGGCTGGGTGTTGCAGGTGAGCAGCTGGAGGCTGCAGTGAGATGGCGGTGACCTGGTGATCAGAGAGCTGGGACTTAAGGCTTGGTGGCGAACAAGTCTCAGTAACGAAGTTCTCCACATTGTGCTTGTGCTTGTGCGATCTGTTGTTCCATCCATCTTGAGCAAGCAACTGCGATCTTTGAAGCAACCATCTGTTACTTGAGCATTGGGAAGAAGAGTCAGAAGGCTTGGCGAGTCCATCAGCGAGAAGATACGAAGAAGGGGATTCTTGCGTGAGATCTGTGCTGAGTGGAGCTCGGGAGAAGTTTGTCTGAGTTCTTGCTGTCCTAAGTGCTAAGTAAGATCTTTCTCGTGTTTCATTGTACTTAAACATTTATCCTTGTTGAAACGCTATGGAGAGGTTACTCCACCGAGAAGGAGGTTGCATTTTATCCGGTGTTCACCGGGGCTTGATCTGTCGACGGTCAAGGGATCGCCCACCTTAAGGGCACGCCAAAGAGTAGGGGCAAGTTATCCCCGAACCTTGTAAATCCTCTTGTTAGCGTTTTGCATTTGTGCCTAGCTAGGTTTTATTTCTGCATACTCTGTTTTCTTTAGCTTCCGCTGTGCTACTAACTAGTTAAGTGCAGAAAAATTGATAAGAGCCAAAGTTTCGGTGTCTGGCTACATTCACCCCTCCTCTCTAGCCATCCAAGTTCCAACACCAGGGAGTGTGGCTCGCCACGCGTCCGGACTGGGAGCCGAGCCGAGCCGAGGGGTGCGCGGGGGGCATGCCCGCTTATAACTCGCACGAAGGCAAGAGTCTGGACACTCGGTCGGGTAGAACCCAGGGAGTGCGGGTCGCCACGCGTCCGGACTGGGAGCCGAGCCGAGGGGCGCGCGGGGGCATGCCCGCTTATAACTCGCACGAAGGCGAGAGTTTGGACACTCGACCGGGTAGAACCCAGTGAGCGTGGGTCGCCACGCGTTCGAACTGGGAGCCGAGCCGAGGGGTGCGGGGGGGCATGCCCGCTTATAACTAGCACGAAGGAGAGAGTCTGGACACTCGGCCGGGTAGAACCTAGGGAGCGTGGGTCGCCACGTGTCTGCACTGGAAGCCGAGCCAAGGGGTGCGCGGGGGCAGACCCGCTTATAACTCGTACGAAAGCGAGAGTCTGGACACTCGGTCGGGTAGAACCCAGGGAGTGTGGGTCACCACGCGTCCGAACTGGTAGCCGAGCCGAGGGGTGCGCGGGGGCATGCCCGCTTATAACTCGCACGAAGGCGAGAGTCTGGACACTCGGTCGGGTAGAACCTAGGGAGCGTGGGTTGCCATGCATCCGGACTGGGAGCCTAGCCGAGGGGTGCGCGGGGGTATGCCCGCTTATAACTCGCACGAAGGTGAGAGTCTGGAGCATCTGCAAGTGACCGAGAACCCCGTTCTTCCACTACCATTATTGTTATGCAGTACATTTGTCTTACAGGCTCTCACTCTGCCTCTCGATAGGGTTGAAGGTGGATCACACTCCAAGACCGATCCAGCCTCCTACCCTGATCATTCGCTAGGTAATATGCTCCGGAGGAAAGTTTTTGGATGATCATGAAGGGTCCTCCCCATTGAGGTTCCAGCTTGCTGGCATCGCCAACCGGCTTGATTCTTTTCTAGATGAGGTCGCCGACCTGGAACTCCCTAGGTAAGACCTTCTGATTATATCTCTGCTTCATCCTTTGACGGTAGGAAAACCTCCGAGCAGTCTCCTTTTCTCAGATTTCCTCAACTAGGTCTAGTTCCAAACGTCTTCTCTTCGAGTTATCCTCATCGTAGGCCTTCCGTCGGTCAGACTCACAACCAACCTCCACAGGCACTACAACCTCGCTTCCGTAGACCAACTGGAAAGGTGTGTGACCTGTAGTTTCTCTCGGGGTGGTCCGTTGAGCCCACAGGACACTCGGTAACTCATCGACCCAGGTGCCCCTTGCATAGTCCAACTTAGTCTTCAAGCCCCTCAAGATCTCCCGATTGGCCACTTCTGCTTGGCCATTGCTCTGCGGGTATGCCACAGACGTGAAGTCTTGTTGAATGCCATAGGCGGAGCACCACTCCTATATCTTCCAACCTTGGAATTGCCTCGCATTATTCGAGACCAACTTGTGTGGAATTCCATACCGGCACAAGATGTTCTGCCACAGAAACTTGATCACGGTCTGCTCCGTGAAACGTGCTAAGGCTTCGGCTTCTATCCACTTGGAGAAGTAGTCAACGGCTACCAGCAAGAACCTTTTTTGGGCGACGGCGGTCGGGAAAGACCCCACTATGTCCATGCCCCACTAGTCGAACGGGCAGGAGACCACTAACGCCTTCATCATTTCCTCCGGTCGATGGGGGAGGTTGTGATGCATCTGACAGGATAGGCAAGTGGAGACCAGTCGATTGACATCCTTCTGCAGGGTCGACCAATAATACCCGACGAGCAGCACTTTTCGGCCCACAACTCGGGCTCCAGCATGACTCCCGCAAACCCCCATGTGTATCTCTCTCAGCACATAATCAGCATCTTCGTCACCCAAGCACTTAAGCAGAGGTCGGGCGAAGGCTCTCTTGTATAGAGTATCCCCGATCAGCGAGTATTGGGCGGCCCGCTGTCTCAAGAGTCGGGCTGCCTCCCGGTCAGCTAGCAAGGTTCCACTCGTTAGGTAGGTGATGAGTGGCGTTCTCCAATCCGTCCTGAGCTCCAGCTCGGCCTGCTGCTCTATGTGCATTACCATCATCACCTGACCGCTCGGCTGGGGAAGTACCCAAGAGTCGACCGAGCTAGCCAACTTGGCCAACCCGTCCGCCCGTAAGTTACTTTCACTCAGAATTTTCTGTAACCGCACTTCTTGGAATCCTGCTTTCAGTTTCTAGTAGGCCTCGACGAAGGCTTGCAGCCGGTCACTGTTAACTTCGAACCGCCCGACGAGCTGCTGGGTGACTAACTGAGAATCCGAGAAAAGTGTCACCCGAGTGGCCCCCATGTGTTTGGCTGCTTGAAATCCGGCTATGAGGGCTTCATATTCGGCTTTATTGTTGGTGGCTCGGTACTCCAGTCGAACGGATAGATGCAATTGCTCCCCTCTTGGTGATACCAGCAGGATCCCTATACCACTGCCGTGCCGAGCCGATGATCCATCCATGTACACCTGCCACGCTTCTTCGGCCTCGTCTGAGTGTAACTCACTCAGGAAGTCTACCGAGGCTTGTGCTCTGATGGCTAGCCGAGCCTGATACTGGATATCATACTCACTTAGTTCGGTCGTCCATTTAATCAGCCACCTCAATGCCTCAGGATTTGAAGCTACTCGCCCCAAGTTGCTATTGGTCAGGACTACAATCGGGTGCGCTAAGAAATAAGGCCGGAGTCTTCGAGCAGCTAACAACAACACATATGCTAATTTCTCGAGTGTCGTATATCGACACTCGACCCCTTTTAACAAGTGAGTGAAGAAGTACACGGGTTGTTGCTGTTAGTGATATGAGAAAAATATCCTAAGGCAATCGCCTTATGATTGTAATCATTTATTTTAATAAATGAATATTCACTATTTGAGTATACATGTTTATGTATTTGATTGAGATCTTAAACTCATTTACTGATTATCCGCAATACAATTCACAGCATGAGAGAATTTGTGATGAATTCACAACTAGTGATTATCTCTACATGTGCAATTGTGAAGTATTGAAATTGTCCCTAGTCGATGAATTGATAAATACGGACACTATCAATTCTGTTGAGACTAGCATGTGTTATTCTCTAATCAGCTGATTCTCACTGGCTGGTGACATTGGGATGTCCGGAGATAAACATGAATGCTAGTTAAGGGAACTAGTTTATTGGAGTGACTGGCTGTAAAACTTCATATGGTAGTCTATATATAGATATGTCAATGAAGTTCTTACTGCAGCTTAAGTGCGATGTTCCTTTGACTTGCGGTGTTCAAGTCATCTTGGTCATTGAGACTTATACTTTGACATCTTAAGCAAGCATCTCCAAGAAGGTGTGGACCCAGGATGATTGGGTATAAGCCGAAGTGCCCGAAGATGTTTGAACAACCTACAAAGGATTCACCACTCCTTGCGAGGAGATGTATACCCAAGGCCTATCGTCGGATTGTTACTCGAAGCCTCTGGCCAGAGCATGACATGTTCAGAGTATGAATCTCTTAAATACATGAGAGTAATTAGAATCCGTAGGACGAGAAAACGTTACTTGGGCTAGGTGTGACGTAGTCAGCCTAGTGGGGACTGACACACATAGACCATGTCCTGAACCAAGTGGGTATAAGATGGTGAAGGGAATGGGGCACGATTCATTATAGCTGTTGAAGGGTTTCAGAATTGTTTCTGAGGTCAACCGTTGATCTTTCGATTAATTGGGGATCATGATGTACTGCTAGGTGCCACTCATGATCGTTCTATAATTGGTTAATTATAGACGGCCAACATAAATCGAAAGCCTATTTAGTCACACGCACTACGAATAATCCGAGGGATTTAAAACGAGTTGAAAATTAGATTTTCCAATCAAGAGAGATTATGTTTGGTTGAGCCAAACGATAAGTTGAATCTGAATTTATCAGAGACGCATCGAAAGCGTAAAATGGCTAAGTCTTTTGAAGACTTAATAGATGAATTAAATGAGTTTAATTCATTGGGGTGTGGCTTGGATGGGCCGGCCAAAGAGGGTCTCCATCCTCTTTGCTTGGCCGGCCACAACAAAGGGAGAGAACCAAGTTTTTGGTTCAATTTATAAAATAAACCAAGTGTGGTTTGTTTTATAAAATTATGGATGATATAAATTTTTATATAATAAACCAAGGCTTGGTTTATTTTTCATGGAAATTAAAATGAACCATGGATTGGTTTATTTTATTTTATAAAATCAATCATGGATTGATTTACCATGATAAGAAAAATTTATTCAATAAGAAAAAAAGGGAGACTTGGTCGGTTTTTATCATGAATTAAAATATGATAAAACTTGGCATGATGGAATAAGTCATAGAAAATTTATTCCATAAGAAAAAAGAGACTTGGCGGTTGAGAGACCACTATATAAAGGACCCAAGGCAAGGCTTGGAAATCAATCGAAGTATTCTTGCCTGGCTCTCTCCCTCTCCTCCCTTCTTTCTCTTGGCTGGCCACAAGGCTCTTCTCCCTTCTTCTTGCCGTGAGCACAAGGAGAAGCACCGAGGCGACGAAGTTCTTCCGTTGGGACAATCTTCCTCTCCGGCCATTATCACCTTGGGATTGGGCGCAAGTCATCTTCCTCCTTCTCGCCGGAATTGTGATTCCGGCCAACCTTGGTAGTGAGTTTTTCCGATGTGATTACTTCTCTCTTGGTTTTCTTGTCGCGTTCTCGGAGAATCTAGTAGTTCTCGAGAACACGAAATTCGTGGCTTTGCGAAGTCATCCCGAAGATACTCGACGTGGACGTGAATAGAGGCGGAGCTTCCGAGGGACGCTTACGGTTGGATCTCGTCCCTTCCTTCGAGTTACGCGAGGTAATACGTAAATTAGTTTACGTTTCTGCAAAATTTTAAATATATGATCATGTCTACACAAGATAAAGTTGCATGCTTAGATGTGTGGTTAAATAATTTGAGAAATTATTTATGCTAAACCTTCCGCTGCACGTAATTAATTTTAAAATTACGAACCCGCATCCATGTCAACATGCACCCGGTCCCAACAGTTGCTCGGCTCCCTCCTGCCTGACCACTACCATGCTGACCGACTCAGCCAAGGCAGCCAAATACACAAATAGCACCTCCCCGATCTCTGGCTTGGCTAAAACCGGTCACTCGGCGAGGTATACCTTCAACTCTTCAAATGTCTTGTCGCAGTCGGCGTCCCATTGGAACTTGGTGGCTCAGCGAAGGGTCTTGAAGAATGGTAGCCCCCTCTCAGCGGATCAGGAGATGAAGCGGGACAGGGCCGTGATCCGCCCGGTGAGCCTCTGTGCCTCTCGAAGGTTCCTTGGTGGGGGCATATCGAGCAGGGCCATGACTTTGCTCGAGTTGGCCTCGATGCCTCTCTCAGTCACTATGTACCCGAGGAACTTCCCGCTCCGAGCTCCGAAAAGACACTTGGCAGGATTCAGCTTGAGTCCATACCTTCGCAAGATCTGGCAAGTATCCTCCACAACGGGCACCAGGTCCACTGCTCGGCTGGACTTGATCAGTATGTTATCTACGTATACCTCAATATTCCGACCGATCTGCGACTGGAAGACTTTATTCATCATTCTTTGGTAGGTAGCTCCGGCATTCTTCAATCCGAACAGCATGGCTGTGTAGCAATACGTGCCATTAGCCGTAATGAAGCTAACATTCTCCTGATCCTTGGCAGCCAAGGGCACCTAGTGATAACCTTGGTATGCGTCCAACATGGAAATGAGCTCGCTGCCTGCTGTCGAGTCGATCATTTGGTCGATCCGGGGCAAAGGGTAGCAGTCCTTCGGGCAGGCTCAGTTGAGGTCCCGGAAGTCAATGCATACCCTCCAATTATTGTCAGGCTTGGCCACCAGCACTACATTGGCTAGCCAGGCAGGGAACTGGACTTCCCAAATGTGACCGGCCTCCAGCAATTTCTCGATTTAAGCCCGGATCACGTTATTCTGCTCTGTGCTAATGTCTCGGTTCCTTTGCTTAACCGACCGAGCATTAGGATATACGTGGAGGTGGTGCTCAGCTACCTCCGGTCGGACGCCCTTCAGTTCTTTAACTGACTAGGCGAACACATCTTGGTTCCTGGCCAAGCACTCTAGCAAGGGCTCCTTCATCTCGCTCAGCAGTCCTACGACTATCTTGACTCGGGACTCGGCCCGGTTGGGAATCAACTGGACTTCTTCTTTGTCCTCATGTAACTCGTCCCAAGGGGAGGCTTGTACCATGTTGCAGCTGGGGGATGGACAATGCGCCTTCCGACTCTCTGTTCGGATATCATCCACATAGCATCGACGGGCCACCTTCTGATCTCCTCGGACCTCCCCTACCTTGTCGCCAATCGAGAATTTGATCTTCAAGTAGAACGCCGAGGTTATTGCCCGGAACTCATTGAGGGTCGGCCAACCCAGGATGGCGTTGTAGGCCGAGAGAGAGTCCACTACGAGGAATGTAGACCATCTGGTCCTCTTTAGTGGCTCCTCGCCTAAGGAGATGGCTAGCCGAATCTGCCCAATCGGCTGCACCTGATTTCCTGTGAACCCGAACAAGGGCGTGACCACCAGCTCCAGTTGAGACGGATCGATCTGTAGCTGGTCAAAGGCTTTCTTGTATAATATATTGACAGAGCTGCCCATGTTCACAATGGTTCGGTGGACCTGGTAGTTGTCTATGACAGCTGTGATGACCAGGGCATCATCATACGGGACCTCCAATGCCGGTAAGTCTTGCGGCCTGAAACTGATCTGGGGCCCCTGTGCTTGCGCCATGCTAGTGCCGACCTGGTGAATTTCTAGTCGGCGTACCTGTGATTTCCGGCCTCGATTAGAGTCTCCCCCGGTTGGTCCGCCCGAGATCACATGTACCCCTCCTCGGACGGTGTTCTGTCGATTGACCTGCTCTTCATCCATCTCCTCGGCCTCGGCTTGGTCTTCCTGTTGGAACAGATTGCGCGCGACTGGGGGGGTTCCTTTTGGGTTCCTCAGCTGCTGGGGCAGTGGCCGGGCCTCCTCGACCCGAGCCACGCCTGGGAGATGCTTGTCGTCCTCGTCACCGGGGAGCAGGAGCCCGACCTCTACCGGCCTGTCGGCATTCCTCCGTGTCGTGGGTGTGGCTCTGGTGAAACGCGCAGTAGAGTCTCTAGCGGGTTGGCAGACACCCCTGAGCTGCTTGCTGCACGTGTCATCGTTCCATTCCTACCCAAGGGTTGGGTGTCGCTGCGCTGACCGACTCCTTCTGAGCGGCTTGCTCTTCCTCCACGTTGATGTATTTGACAACCTTCCCTAGTAAGCTGTCGAAGTCCTTCGGCGGCTTTCTAATCAACGAGCGGAAGAAGTCTCCCTCTGTAGTCTTTGGGAGAAAGCATTGATCAGAACTTCAGGCGTGGCGGTTGGGACGTCCAGTGCCACTCCATGAACCTCTTGGTGTAGGCCCGGAGAGATTCCTTCGGGCCCTGCTTCAGCGCGAATAAGTTGAGGCTCGTTTTGTGATGCCTCCGACTAGGGCAAAGTGTTGGAGGAAGATCCTCCTAAGCTCCTCAAAACTTGACACCGACCCGTTGGGGAGTCGGTCGAACCACCTCTGGGCTGGTCCCGAGAGGGTTGTTAGGAAGACTCGGCACTTCACGCCCTCCGGGTATTGGTATAGCAAAGCCACACTTTCAAACTTCATCAGATGCTCCTCGGGGTCGGTGATTCCGGCATACTCAGGTATCGTGAAGAACCGGAGATGACTAGGAGCCAGGTCTTCCAAGATCCACGAGGAGAAAGGACTGCGTACCAGGGCGACCGGAGATGGGTCAGCTGGGGCCTTTCCCTTGTCTAGACGTGGCCTGTGCATCTGGCTGGACACAGACGCCTCAGCCGGCATCGAATTGACCTCGTCGTCCCGACCCTGATAGAGAGCCGTGGGGAAGGGACCAGAACCCCCCTCGGATCGGGCAGGGTTCCCCGACCTCCGGAGGGTCCAGATGCTGACGGCTCGAGAAATCTGGGCGCCGGGCTACCGACCTGCGAAGGCCTTTGAGGGGTCTTCTAAGTCCGCGTGGCCAGCAAGAGCTTGTACTCCTCAGGTGTGACGGTCACCATTACTTGATTGGGATCTTCCATCGTGTACTTCCGATAATGCTGAAAGTCCCTTCTTCTAGCGCCAAATTTGATCCCGCACGATCTCTTGAGGGAGGAGGCGATTAGGGATGAGGGATCATCGGCGCCGACTGAGGAGACGGAATAGGGATTGACAAAACCCAAAAAGTGTAGACGAGAGGCGGCGGCGGCAATGGCGGTCAGACGATGGCCGAGAGTGGTAGTTACCTGAAGTCGACGGTGGACGGCGACGTTGAGACACCGAAACATCGCTATGTAAACCAACTGTTTGATGTAACGACGACTGTAGATCTTTCGACCAAACTTTGGTTCTCTGACTCCGAAAAGTTGCCCTTTCACCCATTTTATTCAGAATTTTATCATATTGTTTTCATTTTTCTAAGAAAAATCAGTATTTTACCAAAGACACATTTAACTTTTCGAATTAAGTAAAATGCACAAGTTAATTTAATATTTACTAAAAAATATTTTTTTTCAGTACTCTTTCTATTTTATCCTTTTTACAAATCTAATTTATATGCATACAATCACTTCTTCCTTTCCTCTCTCTCCTATGCACGCAAAAATTTCAGTTCTCGTAGATTTCTGAGGTTATAAAGAGTTCAAATATGTTATCCATTGATTATTTGGAGTCTTGACAGATTAAGGACGACGGGCAAGAGTCGAGACGGATCGAGGATCGGATGTTGAGAGTCCCAGAAGTCAAGGATCAGATGCTGAGCAAAAGTCCAAACGAGAGTTTGGCAAAAGGTAACTTTTTGATCTGAGAAGAGTAGGTGAGGGTGTATTCCCGTCGAGGAAATAATAGGCGTTGGTCCAACCTAGGATTTCGGTCGAAACCTAAAAATCCAAACCAGACAGTCCAATACTGTCAATTACATTTAATTTTAATATTATATATATTTGTTTGTGTTTTTCTAACTCTGTGGTGCAGAAAAACACAATTAAAGAAAGCTGAAAAAAGGCTTCAGGCACCTGAAGCAAATCCAAGGCACCCGGAGCAAATCCAAGCACCTAGAGGTCCGAGTGCCCAGGGGTGGTCCAGTCGCCCTGATCAGTGCGACTCAGCCGAGCATGCTGCTGAGCAGGCAAGAGTTGATTGGTGGCCCACGTTACAGTCCAGGCGCCCGAGAGTGGATGAACTTGAAAAATCAAGTTTCGATGAGGAGTCGTCATGTCAGCACGACAAGGGCACCCAAACTGACCTGTATAAGTAGCTTCGACCAAGAACCTCAGAGATTAATTTCCTACGATCAACATGCTCAAATGTTAGTCCGAAAACTACTCTACAACGTTGTTGCACTGCTCCGACAACAACACCCAAGTTTAAATCTTTAGAGCTGTCGATATATTTTAGTTCTTGCAAATTGTATTTCAAATCATTATATTATTTCTCGGATTGGTAGTGATTGCCTAATGAAAGTGATCGACGATCGTAGCCCTTAGAGTAGGAGTCGCCACAATCTCCAAAGCAAATAAAAAAAACCTGAATTATGATTGTTTGCTTTTATATTTCCATTGCATACTTTAAATTCAAGTTTTACGAAAAACTTGAAAAAAGGCGCAAGCATCATTTATACCCATTCTAATGCTTTTCGTGATCCTACACTAATTTGCAACATGTTCATGAAAATTTTCTTTCTTTCTTCAATTTTTAAATCTCTCAATTGCAAAAGGATTACTGCCAGTTTCACCACTATAATCTGATTTGAATAAATAACAACTGCAAAAGAATTACTGCTACTTTCACCACTATAATCTGATTTGAATAAATAACAACAAAAATAGAAGGTCATATCTTTTGCAATGTTGTACTCTAGCTATTTTTACTAACATGATACCTTGAGAAGTTGATCGATTCAAATTCAGAGTCGAGATATATTACATCATCGTACTCCAATCAGATTCCATCCTCATCCAAGTAGCCACAATTTTTTTTTGTCAAATTTTCTTTGATAGACTAAAAGGTCAGTGGATTACTAGATAGCAATTGGATGTGGCCCCCACTTATGTTAACCTACAATTTTATCATCCTAACATTTTGAAGCACTTCAACTATTTTCTGTAGCTGCAAGAGTTTATCATTCAGATTAGTCGCTATCTCAAGTATCCGTGATTTGATCCCTATCTACGGTATATTTTATATAATTTTTTTTTTCAAATAGGGCGTGAACCTTGGGACACTGCGCTTCTAAACCGTCTACTACGAGCGCTTTCCGATTTATCCTGATGGTCGATGAAAAATTTCCGTAGGACCGGACCGGTCATTACAGATTCGTCTACTATTTGATCCAACATAAGAGCTTATGATCAAGGAACAATTGCCTAAGCTCCTCCCACAATGGATAAATCATGCCAAATATCTTCTATGACACTAACTAATTCCTTCAATCAAAAATCAACTTTCGAAAGATCAATAGTATTCATCCCGATCCTACTCTAAGCAACAAGTAACATGCCATAAACTGAGTTTAAGTTAACACAACAAAATCTAGCAAAGATGCATGCAACAACTCAACGATTCAGATCATCTCAAGTGATGGTGTGAGAGGAGAACCTTGCCTGCTTACAATTGGCTTGTTTTGCAGAAGAGTTTGCTTGTTAGCCGATTTGTCTAGAACACATTGTAATCATCTATCTGATTTCACTTCTTTGATAAGCTTCAACTATCTCTGAAGCTTTATCTTGATACTTGGTCACAAATTGCTTCTGGAAGTTCTTGCCTGAAATCAGAAAATGGTTCCCTATGAAGCCAGTGATTAATCCCTTGTGCATGAGAATGCTCAGGACGACATACCTGGGCATCACCCTCATCTCCAGGCTCATCAACAGAACAGCTGGATACTTTACGGTGTGCTCCGGTGTCCATCCCAGCTTCTCTTCCACAAACTTGACAATCTTCCTTGTCTTCTCAGTCGATACCCGCGCAATGTGAGGTTGCTTTGCGAAGGCCTCCAATACATGATTCTGCGACCACCCCAATTCCCTCAAGTTCTCCACTTTCTCCTCCCACTTCTTCTTGTGCAATATAGCGAGCACCCCGAGGGCACGAGCAAAAGTGGTGTTCATCGAACAGATACCCATCTTCTTCATCTCGTCAAAGGCCTCATTGAATCGATCTGTATCTACCAGCAAAGCATCGCCGCAACGGGTGAACATCACTAAGATTACATCATCAGGCACGCCGTATGCGCGCAGGGCAGCGACCTTGGGAAGCACGGTAGTTCTGATGTCGCAGGTCATCAGCCAAGGCGTATGTTTTAGGGCATCCACGAGGTTCTCATTCGTTTTCAAAATCGATTTGAGGAGCTCAGCGTTGGGGAGAAATCGCTTCTCCAAGCTGCCCGTCAGCAGCCGGGGGTTCCTTGACAGGATCTCCAGGAAGGCGGTTCCGACGAGGCTGATCCTGCAATAGAACTCCAGATTTGGCTTCAAGGTCTTCTCGACGTCCATCAAGAGGACACGAGGATCACGGTCGACGAGGCGAACGAGATGAGCTTCGTTGAAGCCAAAGTCCATGAGGAGGGCGACCACCGAGAGCGCTTTGTCGAGCGCGTCGAGCTGAACTTTCTTGAAGATGGATAGGGCGGCATGGTCGGAGATCCCTCACGATCTCGTGAGGGAGGAGGCGATTAGGAATGAGGGATCGTCGGAGCCGACGGAGGAGACAGAATAGGGTTTCACAAAACCCAAAAAGTGTAAATGAGAGGCGGCGGCAGCTGTCGGACGATGGCCGAGAGTGGCAGTCACCTGAAGTTTCCGGTGGACGGCTGCACAGAGACGCCGAAGCATCCCTGAGTTCGCTGTGCAAAACAACCGCCTGATGTAACGACGATAGAATCAGTCCAATATGGTCTGATACTTTGGAGATGATCAATCGCATGCCAATTCTTTAAGCCTAGGATTACGCCCCCGAGCTATGGTGCAGAGTAATTAGTCGTTAACTAAGGTATTAACGGTTCGATCCCTAGCTATAGCGTATTTTACAGAAATTTTTCCTCCAAATGGGGAGCGAACCCTGGGATGCTGGTATTCTAGACTGCCCACCGCGAGCGCTTCCCGATTTATCCTGGTGACCGGTGAGAAACTTCCCTGGGGTCGGGCCGGTCACCCCATATTCAATTTGTCTGCTGCCTGGTTCATCATTTTTTTAAGCTAGGGTTACGAAGGAGTGATGATTAATATATAAATATTGTAATCAAAATTTGATAAAGTCAGTGTGTTCGTCCTCTTCACGTACTAGCCACAATATTCGGACTAGTAGTAACCTCCGCGATTTACTTCCTCCGTATTGGCCCTGAGACGAGTTGACGGGAGCATTAAGGACGTACGAATCGTCTTTTGCCACTAGGATTATGGTGCAACAATTAGTTATTATTTTAAATATTTATGATTCGATCCCTAATTAGGATGTATTTTATTGAAATTTTTTCTTTCAAATGGAGTATGAATCCTGAGACGTTGGACTTCTGGATCATTCACTATGAAAATTTTTTGATTTATCCTAACGGCCGATAAAAACTTCCATATAATCAGATCCATTGTTGGAAGTTGAAAAAAATCTGATTAATCATTTCTTTGCATATACTTGATTTTCATATTCTTTTTTTATCAAAATCATATTGAATCTGAAACGGGAATATCAAAAAATAAGAAAAAAAATAAAAATAAAATTATTTTTTCAAAAGCTCGAGTCTACCATTCGGAAAATTTTAAAAGTAATAGAAGACATATTCAATTTCAAAAATTAATAGAATCTAAAATAGTTAGAATTTAATCTTTAAATTGATTAGTAAATTTTACTAAAATACAGTGATGACATAAATAAGTCTGATTAGACCATTTCAAATTTTATATTTCTGAGATTATAAACCATGCCTTCACTTACTTATTTTTATTTCTTCATAATATTATAATATTATTTGAAAAAACAACATGCTAAAAAACTTTTTTCATCTCCCGTGATCAGATACTCATGATTTATTTCCTTTTTTATATCTAAGAATTGAATGTAAGAGGCACGAGGTCGATAGGATTCGTTCGTTTTTGATGGTATAAGACTATTCGTTCGTCTTAATCTATCCATCAATTCATCTCAAATCAATTATGAAAAAAATAAATCAAAAAAACTATTAATCCTAGAGGATGAATTTTTAATTTCTACTTACACAGAACACAGCTCGCTCTCTCTCTCCTCCAGTGCATGTGCAGTAGGATCGAGCGAAGTTGCGAGGGGGGTACGACTATGTATGACTATGAAATGCTGATGTGTATATGAGAGAAAGAAGATAAGGGCGTTCGGTTTGTGTTATTTTTTATTTTTATTTTTTAAAAAATTATATTTTTTAATTTTTTAGAAAATAATTTTTTTTCATTTTTAATTTTCCAGAAAACGCTATCTTTTTTTTCTAGAAAACAAAGTTGAAAAATACAAATCAAGCATGTTTTCTAGAAAACCGTATTTTCTATAGAAAATGAAAATGAAAAATAGACTGAAAAATATAAACCAAACGCCCCCTAAATTTCTAAAAAATCATTCATTTTAAATCATTAAATTTGTTAAGATCATAATTTATTAAATCAATTCCAAATAAATTTTTATTTAAATCAATATAATCCTTAACCCTATATGTATCTATCCAATGGACTCTATTTGAACCCAATCCAACTTTAACTCAACGTCTTCATTTCGTATTCAATAATTTAGTTCGCCTATTTTTTTTGGGTCAAAAATAGAAGTTGAATATAAAAAAAATATTACTGAATTAATCAAGAAATTTAATTTAAAGATTAAAAGCTAAGTCAAATAAACAATTGCCTCCCGGTAAACTTAAACGTAGCTCCGCCTTTACACGTGAGCAACTGGAATTGGAATTGGCTGTGTAAAATCTTGATCTGGAGTTGGAGCTCTGTTCTTTCTGTTCTTGCAATGAAATCACTGTGGTAGGGATTGAACAGGTCCCAAGCAGAGGATTTGAATGTTGAATTGAGTAACAAACGAATCTACGATGATCAATTTAGTTTCATAATAATTTTTCATCGGTCACTAAGGTAAATCGGGAAACGCTCATGGTGGACAGTCTAGAAATCCAGCATTCTAAAATTTGTACCCCATTTAAAAGAAATTTTTTTGTAAAATATGTCGTAGTTAAAATTGAACCGTGGATATATAAGATAGCGACTAATCACCCTACTGCTACACAATAACTTTGAGGGTCCAAAGCAGAGGATTTGAAGGGAAGACGCAAGATCGTTACCTGTTTGAAAACCTCTAAATTTTGCTTCTTGTTACGAGAATATAAAATGAAAGAAAAAAACAACAAAGTTTCCTATTTTATAGTAGACAGAGGTAGATTTCTGAAAGAAGAATTGACCTTAAAGCCCTACTTTAAGAATATTGGATTAGGTCAAATAGGGTAATTGACCTCAAGAGTCAAAACATCTACTTTTTTCATGCATGAGAGTATGAGACACACATTAATGTTCAATTTAAACTTCTACACAATGGCAAGTCTGTTTTTTTTTTTTACTTAGGACGTCACCAAAAACTTTTTTCACTTTTCATCACATGGTTTGTGCCTTGATTTGATGGTGTTTTTATTACTAAGGTTATAAATTTGATTGTCTAAGCAATTTGGTTGGCGTTTGAAATAACTCGTATCAAAATCTACTTGTTTCATATAAACTTTAAGGAGTTTCACATAGCTTGTAGATACTGTACCAAAATATATTAAATCATATTTATTTAACGGTATATCTAAAATTTCGATATAGTATAATATCATATCAAAATTTTCAATATCAAATTTATTTTGAAATTTTTGGTATATTTTATTGATACCGAAATTTTACTTTAAACAATATAAACGACATTGAATTTAATCAAACCAAAAATTTGATATACCATAAATTTGATACAGTATCTACATGAATTTATTTTTATATACCGAGTATTTTGATACATAAATTTCGATATACCACCCTGACATATGTCTCAAACATAATTATCATCTTTTCTGTGAGCCCCCACAGGATTATTATAATTAGTAACGTACTTAGAATAAAACAATTATAATTAGTAAAGGCACTATTAACTTATATCACTCATACAAAAGGAAAATATATGACATTTGGATCAACAAACATAATTTCAATCTATGGGGCCGAATAGATCGATCATCAACTTTCAAAAGTAACAAGTAACAAGTAACATGCCATAACCTGAGACAAATGTTAATCGTAAACGATAAAAAAAAACATGCCATAACTTGAGTTAAGTTAACACAACAAAATCTAGCAAAGATGCGTGCAACAACTGAACAATTCAGATCATCTCAAGGGATGGTGTCAGAGGAAAACCTTGGCGGCTTACCATCGGCTTGTCTTACAGAAGAGTTTGCTTGTTAGCAGATTTGTCTAGTCATCTATCTGATTTCAGTTCTTTGATAGGCTTCAACTATCTCTGGAGCTTTCTCTTGATACTTGGTCACAAATTCCATCTGGAAGTTCTTGCTCGACATCAGAAAATGATCCCTCTGAAGCCAGTCTTGATTAATCCGTTGTTCATGAGAATGTGCAGGACGGCATACCTGGGCATCAACCTCTTCTCCAGGCTCATCGACAGAACATTTGGACTCTTCACTGTGTCCTGCGGTGCCCATGCCAGCTTCTCTTCCACAAACTTGGCAGTCTTCCTTATCTTCTTAGTTGATGCCCACAAAACGTAAGGATGCTTTGCGAAGGCCACCAAGATATGATTCTGCGACCACCCCAATTCCTTCAAGTTCTCCACTTTCTCCTCCCACTTTTTCTTGGGCAATATAGCGAGCACCTCGAGGGCATGGGCGGATGTGGTTTTCTTCAGACAGATACCCATCTTCTTTGTCTCGTCAAAGGCCTCATTGAATCGATCTGTATCTGTCACCAAAGCGTAGCCGTAACGGATAAAAAGCACTAAGATTACATCATCGGGCACGCCGTATGCGCGCAGAGCATCGACCTTGGGAAGTACGCTGGTCCTGATGTCTAAGGTCATCAACCAAGGTTCGCGCTTTAGGACATTCACAAGGTTCGCATTCGTTTTCAAAATCGATTTGAGGAGCTCAGCGTTGGGGAGCAATCGCTTCTCCAAGCTGGCCGTCAGCAGCCGGGGTTTCACCGACAGGATCTCCGGGAGGGCGGTTCCGTCCAGGCTGATCCCGCAATAGAACTCCAGCTTCGGCTTCAAGGTCTTCTCGACGTCCATCAAGAGGACAGGAGGATGGCGGTCGACGAGACGGACGAGATGAGCTTCGTCGAAGCCGTAGTCCTTGAGGACGGCGAGCACCGAGAGCGTTTTGTCATGGGCGTCGAGCTGAACTTTCTTGGAGATGGAGAAAGCGACACAGTCAGAGATCCCGCACGATCTCTTGAGGGAGGAGGCGATTAGGGATGAGGGATCGTCGACGCCGACGGAGGAGACGGAATAGGGTTTGACAAAACCCAAAAAGTGTAGACGAGAGGCGGCGGCGACGACGGCGGTCAGACGATGGCCGAGAGTGGTAGTTACCTGAAGTCGACGGTGGACGGCGGCGCTGAGACGCCGAAACATCGCTATGTAAACCAACTGTTTGCTGTAACGACGGCTGTAGATCTTTCGACCAAACTTTGGTTCTCTGACTCCGAAAATTTGCCCTTCCACCCATTTTATTCAGAATTTTATCATATCGATTTCATTTTTCTAAAAAAAAAATTAGTATTTTACAAAAGAGACATTTAACTTTTCGAATTAATCAAAATGCACCAGTTAATTTGATATTTACTAAAAAGTATATTTTTTCAGTACTCTTTCTATTTTATTATTCTTACAAATCTAATTTATATGCATACAATCACTTCTTCCTTTTCTCTCTCTTATGCACGTAAAAATTTCAGTTCCCGTGAATTTTGAGATTATAAGGAGTTCAAACATGTTATTATTAATTATTTGGACTTCTCTGAGGTGTTAAATAACGAAGAATCAAGAAAAAAAATAAATTGGGGTCATTGTGCCTGATATGGAATCCATATCAACCCAACGACCCCAATATGTGATTTTTTCTCGATTCTTCATTATTACATTTTAACACCTAGGAGAGGTCGAAATAAACAATAAATAACATATTTGAGCTCCTTAACACCTTGGGGTCATTGTTCCTGATATGCATTCCATATCAGGCCCAATATTAGATTTTTTTTCTCAATTCTTCGTTATTAATTTTAATACCTCGGAGAAGTTCAAATAAACAATGAATAGCATATTTGAACTTCTTATAACCTCAGAAATTTACGGGAACTGAAATTTGTGAAATCGGAACTCTCTAGGTCAATTAGTGGATTTTGGTCAAAATCTACTAACTTGACCTAGAGAGCACTGATTGTAAAAATTTTAGTTCTCATGGATTTCTGAGGTTACAAGGAGTTCAAATATGTTATCCATTGATTATTTGGACTTTTCCGAGGGGTTAAAATATAATAATGAAGAATCGAAAAAAAATTCTAATATTGCGCCTATTGTGCTTGATATGAAATTCATATCAGGCCCAACGACCCCAATATGTGATTTTTTTCTCGATTCTCCGTTATTACATTTTAACAACTTGGAGAGATCGAAATAAACAATAAATAACATATTTGAGCTCCTTATAACCTCAGAAATCCACGAAAACTAAAATTTTTACAACTCTCTAGGTCAAATCAGTATTTTTTGATCAAAATTCACTGATTTGAACTAGAGAGCTTCGATTACAAAAATTTCACTTCATGTGAATTTTTGAGATTAAAAGGAATTTAAATATGCTATCCATTATTTATTTACACCTCTCTGAAATATTAAAATATAATAACGAAGAATCGAAAAAAAATCTAATATTAAATCAAACGTGAGCCTAATATGAATCACTAGGTCGGCTGTGTGTGAAGTGGTGGTGATGCTGGTGACGAGAAAACGGAGAGAAAAGTAGAAAAAAATAATGTTTATCAAAAATAATCAAGTCATTTTAAACCGATTTAACCCATTAAATTTGATTTATCTATAATTGATCACATCAAGTCTAAATCAATTTCGATTTAGACCACCATAGTTTGAACCCAATCAGATTTTTGTACTCAATGATTCGGTTCATTCATTTATTCTTTATTATTATTATTTGCTTATTTTCGATAAATCCGTTAAATAACATTAGAAGTCAACTTTGAATATGCAAAAATTGTGTTTGTGTTTCGAATTTATCTAATTACAAGTGAACCAAAGAAGACCATATATATATATATATATATATATATATATATATATATAATATATATATATATATATAGTGCAAAGTATTTTATCCCAAGTGGTAAGCATAGAGATATATATTATTTGAAGTTTTGGGTTCGGGTCCTCTTAGCGACTAATATTTGTTGATTGAAATATTATTACCAATAGTATGCGAGATATTATTTCAATAATTATGCTCTTATCAACCAGTGGTATTATGTCTCCAGAAATCTCGGAAGGGGGTTTCTGATAAGGGGACCGTTTCGGCGGTGAGGCTACTCATTATAAAAAGTTTACCCATCCCAATTTGCCCTCACGGGCTGGCTCGATTGGTAAGGCGTCTGGCTGCTTGCATCGGAGGTCTCAGGTTCGAGAGTCGCCAGTCGCACACAGAGTAAAAACCTGGTCTGCTGGCTTAAATCCTCTCGGCCCCAGGCGTCTTACCCCACCAGTAAAATCGTGATTTACCCCTTCTGGATACTTGTGGGGCCGAGACCATAGAGCCGCTAAGGTGGCGGTTCTACCTTTTGCATCTTTCTCTCTCTCTCTCTCTCTCTCTCTCTATATATATATATATATATATATATATAACTTTTTCATTCATCCATACTTGAGCCCAGAGCTTCACATGAAATTATCTGCAATAATGAACTAGTCTCTAGTATGACGAATGTGCAGAGTTCATAGCTTATGATCATCTATTTCTCAGTTTCTCTATCAGGATCCTCGTGCTCATTCCCAACATCTTAGTTGATACCTTACCGACATTGGCAAGATTAAACTTGATAATAAGACTTGAGTGAGATAAATCTCAATTCCCAACATAGATTCTAATGTTATTTTTTGAGTATCATGATCTACCTTGATAAGTCGATCAATTCCACTTCATAGTCTTCTTCTCCAGTATATTGCATCATTGTACTCCATATGACTCCATCCTCATCCAAGTGGCCACCTTGTTTTTTTTTTTTGTAATGTTCTTTGATAGATAGACTTAAAGGTCAGTGGATTGCTAGATAGCAATCAAGGATTGACCGTAAGTTTGACAGATAGAGACGATCTGAGTAGGATGGGATCCACACTTTTGATAACCTACAAATTGATCATCCTAACATTTTGAAGCACTTCGACTATTTTCTGTAGCTGTAAGAGATTATGCTCAAGGAACAATTGCCAAAGCTCCTCCCACAACACGACACTAACTAATTCATTCAATCAACAATCAACTTTCAAAAGCTTAATAGTATTCATCCTAATATTTTGGAAATCTTTTTCTACTTTCTATAGATGTGAGAGGTTATTGCAATTATTCAGGAGGGCTGAAAATGAATGAATCATCTCATCACAAGAGTTTATTGTCTCCAAAATAATAGTGTAATAGTTAGAAATTTAAAATTTCAATATCAATTGCGGTGCACTGCAAAAGATTCTTCTCATCAATAAGAAACAGGTCTAAGAACGTTGTCGTCTAAAGGGTCTCCATGAGAACTTTATGATTTATTCCGATGATCGGTAAAAAATTCCATAAGACTAGGTCGGTCACTTTTAAAATTAATCGATTTGAAAAACAAAATATGTTGGATTACCAACCAAAAGAAAAAATATGATCTAGGAGCAATTGCCCAAGCTCCTCCCACGATGAATATGTTAGATCTCGAGCATGAATATATTTTAATGAAACGAATACCATTCTATTAGATTGCGAAATACAAAAACTTACAGTGATCGTATCTCCTTCTTCTCTTCTTCTTCTGCTTGCTGTCACGAGAACGTCACCGAGGACTCCTTCTCCTCTGCTTTCTTCTTCTGCTTGTTGTCACGAGAACGTCACTGAGGACCGATCCCAATTAGCCACAAACCAAATCCCTCGTGTTATGCTCCTTCGTCTGCTCGCCTCTCTATCGCGTGCCTTGGATTGCATTTGGACGCAGCTTATATAAGAGGAAGATGTCTCTTCCTCTACCTTAATCAATTCCTCCATCAATGGAGGTTTATGAAGGCTTTGAATGTTTTAAGCGTTGGAAGATGATGAGGAGGAAGCGTTTCTTCCTCTTCCATAACTTCCCGTAACGCTAACATCTTCCACTCGTCCAATTCTATCCATATAGGCCATCTAGTCACTAAGACCATGTAAGACAGTCACAAAGACCATATAGGAGCATCTAGTCACTAAGACCATGTCAGAAAGTCACAAAGACCGTATAGGAGCATTCAATTCATACTTCAGGGAAAATGGTTCGTGCGACAGCAAGCACACTGAATAATTAATGCTAAGAAAGTTGTTACACTTAACTTAGCTACTCTATAGAACGAATCAGAGACATCAATAACTTGCCTTTACCCCAGATTAAATATTTACATCAATATGAACATCTCTAATCCCTCATATGACATTTATGTCAAGAGTATGTTCGACATCTCAAACCAATACATTTATTCACAATTACATTTTTAAGTACTTAACAAAAAATGTAACTGGTCGACCAGTGAATAAGTATTACAGATGTAAACCAATTTTAATCTTCCTTTTCAGCTAGAATTTATTCATTCTAATCAGTCGCTTTCCTAGTTATGCTCCATAGACCGAATCATCCATAGTCAATAGGACACACACTAAAGTAGCAAACACTGATTAAAACTTCAAGTAGACAGCTAAATAGTCACTTAGGGTAAGATTGAGATTAACTGATAATCTCAAGGGTCTCACATAGTAGAGAAGCAGGGATCCATTCTCCTACTACCCTTATTGTCGCTATAGCACATGTGGCATGAGTCACATGCTACGATGTTTTTCTCTTTACAAAAAGAGTGCATGTTTTTCTCAAATATTTAACATCGTACAGATTTCAATCTAGACATACCTAACGTCTAATCCGAATTCAACTTATGAATTCCAATCTGGCTTTAAACAGGTTTAGTAAATGGTGGGTGCATTTACTTCGATCATTACATAAATGATCTCATCTTGATACAAAATCAAGGCGACCTCAACTTATGAGTATGTCTCTCTTCACAACTACACAAGCTGTCTCATAAGTAATGGTCTTACCTCTATTTATACTCAACAAATAGAGACGATTGTCCATGTGAGTGGACCAATCTCAGCCTGCCAACATGCTCATCGAGACTTTTTCCAAATGTAACAAATACATTTACACTGAATAGATCATAACATTTCATTTATATAAATGTAACAAACACATTTACAATGTTTTACATTTTGCGTAGTCCCAAAGACTTCACATGCTCATGAAATGACTCTTTAGTCAATGGCTTAGTAAAAAGATCTGCAAGCATTGCTCGGGTTGGGATGTACTCAAGAATTATCTTTTTCTTGTCAACCATATCCCTTACAAAATTGTATTTAATTTCTATATGCTTGCCTTTGCTGTGATATTTAGGATCCTTGGAAAAGGCTATAGCAGCTTGATTGTCACATTTCACTGTAACAGGGCTCCCACTGTCCTCAACAATCTTCAGATGTTTTAGGAACCTTTTCAACCAGACAGCTTCTTGTACAGCCGCTGCACAAGCCACATACTCAGCCTCCATTGTCGACAGTGCTACACAAGCCTGTTTCTTGCTGTTCCATGAAATGACACCTCCATTCAGCAAAAAAATATAGTCATATGTGGATTTTCTGTCGTCAAGGTCCCCTGCCCAATCTGCATCTGCGTAGCCCTTCAAGCTCAGCTTTGATCCTTGGAAGCAGAGACAATAATCTGCCGTCCCTTTGAGATATCTGAATATCCTTTTTACCGCTTTCCAGTGTCTCGATCCTGGGTTCGACTGGAAACGACTAACTAAGCCAACAACATAGCTTATATCAGGGCGAGTACACAACATAGTGTACATCAAACTACCAATGGCACTAGCATATGGTCTTTTCTTCATCTCGGCTATCTCTTCAGGAGTCTTGGGAGACATACTTTTGCTCAAAACAACACCTTTAGCTGTAGGTGTTTGTTCAACGTTGCAATTAAACATATTGAAGTGTTGTAGTATCTTAGTAATATAAGCTTCTTGGGACAGACCCAAAAGTCTTTTTGATCGATCACGAATGATCCGTACTCCTAAGATATACTCAGCTTCTCCCATGTCAATTATGTCAAATTGTGATGAAAGCCAAGACTTGACATCAATCACAACTTTTAAATCACTTCCAGCTATCAGCATATCATTAACATATAATGATAAAATGACCAACTTTCCTTTATCCTTTCTTAGGTAAACACAATGATCCTCATTGATCATTTCAAAACCATAAGATAAAATGACTTCATTGAATCTTATGTTCCATTGTCTCGACGCTTGCTTTAGCCCATATATAGACTTTTTAAGTCTACATACTTTTTCTTCTTGGCTATCAACAATATAACCTTCTGGTTGTGCCATATAGATTTCCTCGTCATGATTACCATTAAGGAAAGCCGTTTTTACATCCATCTGATGTAATTCCAAGTCATAATGTGCTACTATAGCTAAAATGACACATATTGACACAAACTTCACAACAGGGAAAAATGTCTCTTCAAAATCAATACCCTCCATTTGGGTATATCCTTTTGCAACCAGACGAGCTTTGTATTTATTAATCGATCCATCTGCCTTCCTCTTGATTTTGAGAATCCATTTATTCCCAATAGCCCTTCGGCCTGGAGGAAGATCAACTAAATCCCAAACCTGATTCTTTCTCATAGACTCCATTTCTTCATCCATTGCAATTCTCCATTGTTCTCTAACTGAGCATCTTAATGCTTCCTCAACCGTTCGAGGTTCTTCATCGTCAACTGGGAGAATCATTAATGCCTCATTTTCAATGTCAAACCTTCTCCGAGGAATAATCTTACGATTACTTCTTCGCAGGTTTGACTGTTGAGAAACTAATTCACTGATAGGCAATTTACTCCCACTAGGTTGATTAGATTCAGGTATCCCCTGTGATTCCTGATTTGTTAATATAGGAACAGTATCCTCCTCCTCTATTGCAAATAGAGGAGTTGATTTATCAACTTCACCTCTTGTTGGGAACTCGGTTTCGAGAAAAGTAGCATCTCTTGACTCAATTTCAGAGATGGTTCCATCTTGCTGTTTACCAATAAAGACATAACCCTTAGAGGTATCAGAATATCTTACAAAAATACACTTCTTACCTCTGGGTCCTAATTTTCCATATTTGTGAGTCTTGTCATGAATATAAGCAGCTAACCCCCATGGTCTCAGATTACTTAAATCTGATTTTCTGCCTGTCCAAAGTTCATATGGAGTAGATGGAACGGATTTAGAAGGCACCCGGTTAAGTATGTAGGTTGCAGCCAATAATGCATCTCCCCAATGCGTCTCTATTCTGTGTATTGCTCTTGTTTGGGATTGCGAGTTTGGAAGGAGAATTGCTCGAGTGTAGTATGGTCACCTTTGAACTTGGTATATTTAGGTCGTGAGTTGTGGATTGGGATTGAGGGTGTAATTAGGATTAATTTATTTGGATTAATACTATTAAATCAGTTGGTATTATTAGCTAACACCACATGAGATTAAAGCTAAAAGATAATGTTATGTTGTTATGGTCTTGGATTAAGACCTTTGGTTATTCGTGGGGGATTGTATAGTTGGTCCCTAACTAGGTTTAATTCTAATTAAATTAGGGTTGGCTTAATTGTTGGTTCAATATTATGGTGAATCACATTTTAGTCGGGTTGGTTTAATTCGGGTATGACGAGGTGTCTAATCTAGTTAGCATCCTTTGTATTGATGACTTATGTTATGTTTTATGGATACAGGGAATTGACTTGAGCAGTTGGCTGCAAACTGTTATTTGGACGGGTTCTCTTCACTTTCGGACTACTATATCAGGAGGCGGGTATCTCTAACTCTTCTTTTAGAATTGTCACAGATATATATATATATATATATATATATATATACTTGATATGCTTGTTTAGCAATAGCGTAATAGTTTGTGGCATAACTTATATTTATCTTGTTTATGTTGCTTGTGCCACAACTGACTTATGATACCTATACCTTTAGGACTTAGGTTATGGTGCATTATCCACGAACCTTGCATATCATGTTGATATAGGTGGACTAGATAGTGGATGTTGTTTGACCAGTATTATGCATCATCGTGCACTGTGCATCACTGTCGATCAGGGGCCCCTTTTTGGGTGAGCTAGGTCGACAGTCATACTGACCTACCCCTACGGCCACTCATGGGTTAGTGGTTGACGGAGTATGGGTAGTGTGCTCTGTATTGCTTCGCTCGTGCACTCATGGGTTAGTGAATCGGAGCGTGATAGCAGACAGATGTCCCTCCTTGAGTTGTCCAGATACCAGGAGATGAGAGGGAGATGTCTCTCCCCCATTTATATACATGGGGTAGGGGTAACACTCAGACAGAGATGTCCTCCACAGATGGCCTTAGGCTGATGGATTACCTCGCTAGGATAGGCCATGGGGTAAGGGTGTTACACCGACAGCATTCCGTCTATTCGATCGCTCAGGAGTAGTGATGGCAGAGTATGGACGGCAGTCACAGCCCTACGTCGGAGGGTGGCCTCCGTTCAACTTCCTCCCGTACATAGGTGACGATGTCTGACTGACGGCAGGGGTGACCATGTCATTGCACTTCGTGTATTCGTTTACTGTGCCCTTGCTTGTACTTGTTTTTACTTGATGCTGCATTATTATTATTATTGATATGCACTTACAGGAGACCCTTAGGTCTGGTCTTGGCGACGCTGCTACTTTGGTATGGTAGTTCTTATTTTGCTCTTGCAGTTGTTCTTATTACTGCCTATGCACATGTTATTTCAGTAGTCTATTACTCTGTTGCTATTTGAGAATATCTTGTATATATATATGAGGAGATATTCGCTGAGTTCTATGACTCATACCGTTAGCTCCTTGTTTTTATTTCAGGATAATTGACTGGAGCGTGCCCGACAGCTTGTCCCAGTTCGCGTCCTCGTCGAGATACTTTTCGAGTTGTTCCTCTATTTTGCTAGTAGTACTGGTTGGTAGTACATTTTTTGTTTTCTTCCTCTGTTGCTTTTGTGTTGGATTCGGTCATACTATACGGCGGTATAGTTGTACTTTTGTGAGACCTTTACGCCTTGTGTGTGGTCGTAAGTCGGACCGGTCCGCAGTCAGGTATGTTTTACCGGTTTTCATGTTATGTTCTGTCTTGATTTTGAGTCCTGAGGCCCATTTACCTGCGTGGTTGTGTTTTATGCGATGTATGTCTAGGTAATTGTCCGCCGGACAGGGGAGGTGTTGTCCGATTTTCTATTGGATCAGCAACTCCTGGGGTCTCGGGGCGTGATAATTTATTTGGTATCAGAGCCAGGTTCTTGAGATACCTTGTGGTCCTGTGGGTGTTTTGTTTTCGGATTTTATGTCGGAGTCGTTTTCTCGATAGACGCGATTGAGACATGGCGGCGACGGGACAGCTCCAGGCGAAGTTCTTACTTTCTATTGCAGGTTTTGTTGTAAATTCTAGAAATTTTTAGGCAGGTGTTAATAAATGGCGTATCTCTATAGGTATGCCGCGACGCATAGAGTTGACTCCACCCCGTGGACATGGTGGACCGGGTCGACCCTCGCACAGGAGGACGCGAGTGTCTCAGCGAGCGACGGTGACGGGGACAGAGGAGGGGCCTGTGAGACGGACACGGACAGGGTTTCGTGGCCGGGGACGATCCTCTTCCGAGACTACTGATGACCAGAGATCTCAGGCCCCGCGGACACCGTCGCCGCTTCCGACTGCAGTACCGGTGGTACCTCCGGAAGGTACAACTGCAGCACCAGCCCCAGTGGCGCCTGCTGCGGCACCTCAGGATGCTGCATCATTGATGATGCAGCAGATGATGCAACAGATGCTTCAGACGTTTCAGACCCAGGCTGCCCCATCATCTGCTCCACCAGCATCTGCTCCGGTTCAGTCAGAGCCTCAGACTGCCCAGCCGATAGATATACAGCCGCCGGGACCAACGACACCATCCGGAGATTCTACAGTACTCCCGGCAGCACCTACTACTACTGTTCCGAGTCGATCTGTGGCTCGGATTCCGGCATTAGCACAGGCAGCTAAGGGCCGTCTTACTCTGTTCCATGGAGCCCCCGATACAAACGTGGCTCGCGCTTGGCTGGAGACACTGGAGAGGACGTTTCCCTACCTCGAGTGTACAGATCTGGAGCGTGTGGAGCTCGTAGGGTATCACATGCGCGACCGAGCAGAGACATGGTGGATCACGCAGCGATCGGTTATGGACACTCAGCCGATCACCTGGGAGAGGTTTCGACAGGCGTTCACCACTCAGTACTTCCCAGCTGCACAGCGACTGACTCGATGGCAGGAGTTTCTAGAGATTTGTCAGGGGGCGCAGTCAGTGGCTGAATATGATGCAGAGTTCCACCGCTTATCCGAGAGTTGTCCGCAGATGTTTCCTGGAGATATCGAGAGGATGTCTCATTTTCTTAGAGGGTTGGCCCCCTACATCCAGTCTCGGATGGCTCCCTGGGATCTGACTTCCTACGGACAGGCACTGGACCGCGCCTTACATGTGGAGGCGATGCAGCAGAGGCTATCATCAGAGAGGAAGAAGGACAAGAAGACAGTGCAGACTTCCCAGACCCAGTCCTCGCGGAAGCGAGATAGACCGGAGCAGACAGCACAGGATGTTTCTGGGGTCGCTTCTCGGCCTCAGAAAGCGGGAGGTTCAGCGTCAGGATCTTCCCAGGCCTCTCGACAAGACCGACAGAGGTCCAAAGGGTCTCATCGGTGCACTTGGTGTGGCTCCAGGGAGCATACCATGTCGAGTTGTACCATTGGACAGGCTGTTTGTTTCCATTGCAAACAGCCTGGCCATCAGATACACGACTGCCCTCAGAGGGCACAGGAGGCGGGTACAGGAGGCTCAGCGGGAGGAGGATCTTCTGGTCAGTCGGGGGCCCAGCGGGGAGGCCGAAAGGCCCAGACTTTTTCACGACAGCAGCAGACTGCCCCTCCACCGATCCAGCTCTACTGTTTATTTGGTCAGGGTCAGGAGGCTGCAGCGTCATCTGTGGTACCCCAGTCTTCATTTCAGACTTCGATCTCAGAGCCTCGTCAGCAAATCTATACTGGGTATCAGCTACCTGTCTATCAGCAGTCTCAGATTTCTGGAGCATCAGTACCTCAGTTACCTTCTGTGCCTCCTGCATTGGCATTACCCCCACCTCCACCACCGCCAGAGTCGGGCCGAGTTTATGCTATTACTCGAGAGGAGGCTCATCGAGCGGATGGATCCGTCTTTCGAGGTACCGTTTTGCTTTATGCACACTCTGCAGATTTACTCATTGATACTGGTAGTTCGTATTCTTTTATATCACGAGCATTCTTGAGCATGATCTGCAGGTTACCAACCCTTAGGGTACCACGGTTATCAGTGTCCTTACCTTCAGGAGAAGTTCTGGAGGTAACTCAGGAGGTCAGGGGGTGTCCTTTGGACTTTGGGAGGGTCACCCTTACCGTGGATCTATCTGTGCTGGACATGATAGAGTTCGACATTATTCTGGGCATGGACTGGCTCACGACTTCTCATGCCACCGTTGATTGCCATTCGAGGGTGGTCACTTTCCGACCTCCAGACCGACCCTCGTGGGAATTCCTTGGCATCCGGGATGACGGGATAGCAGTTATCTCCGCGCTTGAGGCGCAGAAACTTATTACGCAGGGTTGTCAGGGATTTCTGGTATTATTATTCAGTACTTCAGATGGTAGTACTCCTCAGATCTCCGACGTTCCAGTGGTCAGAGATTTTACGGATGTATTTCCAGACGAGTTGCCGGGCTTACCTCCCCGGAGGGAGGTCGAGTTTGCCATTGAGTTGATACCGGGGACTGCGCCGGCATAGAGGCACCATATCGGATGGCATCGCGAGAGTTGGACGAGCTGAAGGTCCAACTCCAGGAGTTACTCGATCGTGGCTTTATCCGGCCGAGTGCTTCCCCGTGGGGTTCTCCGGTCCTTTTTGTGAAGAAAAAGGACGGTTCTATGCGACTCTGCATTGATTATAGGCAGCTTAACTCAGTCACAGTCAGGAACAAGTATCCGCTGCCGCGTATTGATGATCTGTTTGATCAGCTGAGGGGTACATCTGTGTATTCCAAGATAGACTTGCGATCTGGTTATCATCAACTGAGAGTCAGAGATTCAGACATTCAGAAGACGGCATTTCGCACCCGTTATGGACATTATGAGTTCTTGGTGATGCCATTTGGGCTCACCAATGCCCCGGCCGTGTTCATGGATCTCATGAACAGGGTATTCCTCCCGTACTTGGACCAGTTTGTTATAGTATTCATCGATGATATTCTGATATATTCTCGGTCCGAGGAGGAGCACGCTCGCCATCTTCGTATCATTTTGGAGGTTCTTCGAAAGGAGAAGCTCTATGCGAAGTACGACAAGTGTGCATTCTGGCTACCTTCTGTGGGTTTTCTTGGACACATAGTATCCAGTGGAGGCATTTCAGTGGACCCCCAGAAGATCGAGGCTGTCACTAGTTGGGAGCAGCCCAAGTCAGTCCATGACGTGCGCAGTTTCTTGGGGCTAGCAGGCTTTGTATTGATGACTATGTTATGTTTTATGGATACAGGGAATTGACTTGAGCAGTTGGCTGCAAACTGTTATTTGGACGGAGGGTTCTCTTCACTTTCGGACTACTATATCAGGAGGCGGGTATCTCTGACTCTTCTTTTAGAATTGTCACAGATATATATATATATATATATATACTTGATATGCTTGTTTAGCAATAGCGTAATAGTTTGTGGCATAACTTATATTTATCTTATTTATGTTGCTTGTGCCACAACTGACTTATGATACCTATACCTTTAGGACTTAGGTTATGGTGCATTATCCACGAACCTTGCATATCATGTTGATATAGGTGGACTAGATAGTGGATGTGTTTGACCAGTATTATGCATCATCGTGCATTGTGCATCACTGTCGATCAGGGGCCCCTTTTTGGGTGAGCTAGGTCGACAGTCATACTGACCTACCCCTACGGCCACTCATGGGTTAGTGGTTGACGGAGTATGGGTAGTGTGCTCTGTATTGCTTCGCTCGTGCACTCATGTGTTAGTGAATCGGAGCGTGATAGCAGACAGATGTCCCTCCTTGAGTTGTCCAGATACCAGGAGATGAGAGGGAGATGTCTCTCCCCCATTTATATACATGGGGTAGGGGTAACACTCAGACAGAGATGTCCTCCACAGATGGCCTTAGGCTGATGGATTACCTCGCTAGGATAGGCCATGGGGTAAGGGTGTTACACCGACAGCATTCCGTCTACTCGATCGCTCAGGAGTAGTGATGGCAGAGTATGGACGGCAGTCACAACCCTACGTCGGAGGGTGGCCTCCGTTCAGCTTCCTCCCGTACATAGGTGACGATGTCTGACCGACGGCAGGGGTGACCATGTCATTGCACTTCATGTATTCGTTTACTGTGCCCTTGCTTGTACTTGTTTTTACTTGATGCTGCATTATTATTATTATTGATATGCACTTACAGGAGACCCTTAGGTCTGGTCTTGGCGACGCTGCTACTTTGGTATGGTAGTTCTTATTTTGCTCTTGCAGTTGTTCTTATTACTGCCTATGCACATGTTATTTCAGTAGTCTATTACTCTGTTGCTATTTGAGAATATCTTGTATATATATATGAGGAGATATTCGCTGAGTTCTATGACTCATACCGTTAGCTCCTTGTTTTTATTTCAGGATGATTGACTGGAGCGTGCCCGACAGCCTGTCCCAGTTCGCGTCCTCGTCGAGATACTTTTCGAGTTGTTCCTCTATTTTGCTAGTAGTACTGGTTGGTAGTACATTTTATGTTTTCTTCCGCTGTTGCTTTTGTGTTGGATTCGGTCATACTATACGGCGGTATAGTTGTTCTTTTGTGAGACCTTTACGCCTTGTGTGTGGTCGTAAGTCGGACCGGTCCGCAGTCAGGTATGTTTTACCGGTTTTCATGTTATGTTCTGTCTTGATTTTGAGGCCTGAGGCTCATTTACCTGCGTGATTGTGTTTTATGCGATGTATGTCTAGGTAATTGTCCGCCGGACAGGGGAGGTGCTGTCCGATTTTCTATTGGATCAGCAACTCCTGGGGTCTCGGGGCGTGACAGATTGCATTTGGACGCAGCTTATATAAGAGGAAGATGTCTCTTCCTCCACCTTAATCAATTCCTCCATCAATGGAGGTTTATGAAGGCTTTGAATGTTTTAAGCGTTGGAAGCTGATGAGGAGGAAGCGTTTCTTCCTCTTCCGTAACTTCCCGTAACGCTAACAGAATAAACATGCCAAGTATCTTCTACGACACTAACTAATTACTTCAATCAAAAATCAACATTCAAAAGCTTAATAGTCTTCATCTGGATCATACTCTAAGCAACAAGTAACATGCCATAAACTGAGTTTAAGTTAACACATCAAAATATAGCAAAGATGCATGCAACAACTCAACGATTCAGATCATCTCGAGTGATGGTGTGAGAGGAGAACCTTGCCTGCTTACAATTGGCTTGTCTTGCAGAAGAGTTTGCTTGTTAGCCGATTTGTCTAGAACACATTGTAATCGTCTATCTGATTTCACTTCTTTGATAAGCTTCAACTATCTCTGGAGCTTTATCTTGATACTTGGTCACAAATTGCATCTGGAAGTTCTTGCTTGAAATCAGAAAATGGTTCCCTGTGATGCCAGTCTTGATTAATCTCTTGTGCATGAGAATGCTCAGGACGGCATACCTGGGCATCAACCTCTTCTCCAGGCTCATCGTCAGGATGGATGGATACTTTACGGTGTGCTCCAGTGTCCATCCCAGCTTCTCTTCCACAAACTTCACAGTACTCCTTATCTTCTCGGTTGATGACCGCACAATGTGAGGATGCTTTGCGAAAGCTGCCAAGATATGATTGTGCGACCACCCCAATTCCCTCAAGTTCTCCACTTTCTCCTCCCACGTCTTCTTGGACAATATAGCGAGCGACTCGAGGGCACGAGCAAAAGTGGTTTTCATCGGGCAGATACCCATCTTCTTTATCTCGTCAAAGGCCTCATTGAATTGATCTGTATCTACCAGCAAAGCATCGCCGCAACGGGTGAACATCACTAAGATTACATCATCAGGCACGCCGTATGCGCGCAGGGCAGTGACCTTGGGAAGCACGGTAGTTCTGAAGTCGGAGGTCATCAGCCAAGGCGTATGTTTTAGGGCATCCACGAGGTTCTCATTCGTTTTCAAAATCGATTTGAGGAGCTCAGCGTTGGGGAGAAATCGCTTCTCCAAGCTGCCCGTCAGCAGCCGGGTGTTCCTTGACAGGATCTCCGGGAAGGCGGTTCCGACGAGGCTGATCCCGCAATAGAACTCCAGATTTGGCTTCAAGGTCTTCTCGACGTCCATCAAGAGGACACGAGGATAGCGGTCGACGAGGCGAACGAGATGAGCTTCGTTGAAGCCAAAGTCCTTGAGGAGGGCGAGCACCGAGAGCGCTTTGTCGAGCGCGTTGAGCTGAACTTTCTTGGAGATGGATAGGGCGGCATGGTCGGAGATCCCGCACGATCTCGTGAGGGAGGAGGCAATTAGGGATGAGGGATCGTCGGCGCGACGGAGGAGACAGAATAGGGTTTCATAAAACCCAAAAAATAGGGTTTCACAAAACCCAAAAAGTGTAAGCGAGAGGCGGCGGATTCTGTCGGACGATGGCCGAGAGTGGCAGTCACCTGAAGTTGCCGGTGGACGGCTGCGCAGAGACGCCGAAGCATCCCTGAGTTCGCGGTGCAAAACAACCGTCTGATGTAACGACGGCAGTAGATCTTTCGCCGTAAAATTTTTTTATTGGTAAATGTGTTGATTTATATACAGGAAGGATCGGTCCAACGCGGAAGAATCAGTACAATATTGGTCTGATACTTTGGAGATGATCAATCGCATGCCATCTCTTTAAGCCCAGGATTATGATCAACACTCGATGATGATTAATATATAAATATAATAATTTTAAGATTAAAAATTGGCAAATGAATGTGTCTGCCTTCTTCACTTATTAATCATAACATTAACATTTGAGCTAGTAATTTTCGTGATTTATTTCTTTCGTATTAACCCTGAAACAAGTTGACGGGAGCGTTGGGGGCGAGCGAATCGCCTTTTACCACTAGGATTATAGTGCAATAATAAGTTGTTATTTTAAATATTTATGATTCGATCCCTAACTACGACGTATTTTATCTAAATTTTTTCTTCAAATGGAGTGTGAATCCTGAGACGTTGGACTTCTAGACCGTTTGTCATGAATATTTTCCGATTTATCCTGACGACCGTTGAAAAACTTTCATATAATCAGATACATTGTTCGAAATTGAAAAAATCTCATTAATCATTTCTTCCCATATACTTGATTCTTGTATTCTTTTTTATCAAAATCATATTGAATCCGATACGGGAATATCAAAAAATAAGAACAACAATAATAAGAAAATTATTTTTTCAAAAGCTCGAGTCTACCATTAGGAAAATTTTAAAAGTAATAGAAGACCTATTCAATTTCAAAAATTAATAGAATCTAAAATAGTTAGTGATCCCGTCGACAAGCGAAGATCGGTTCTTCCTCGGATGACTCTGTCTCACCAAGCCGACCCAGTCTGCTGTAGTTTGGGAGATCAGACCGAAGTTGGGCTCTCAATATGGTGAAGTGGTTGCAAAATGGCAGCGATCCTTTCTCTGAGGTTCGAATGAGGTTTATATAGGGGGCAGAAGAGAGTCTTCCCATGTGTGAGCTGTCATGTCTTATTAAGAGAAGATCAATCGCCAGATCTCGACAGTGACCGCTATATTAAATGTCATGACACTGTCATAGCCGCCTGACACTCGTAACCGTCTGACACCTTGCCTAATATATCTTTTCTGTCCCTCTTTAATTGTTGGCGGCTTTGCCAGGCAATGATCATGCCAAGGGGATTATCTTAAGAATATATGAGAAGGAAGGCTTAGGCGAGCAGAGAGGCTTGCAGTTGTTTGGCCGTCTCTGTGTGATCACAATTATCGGATCTCGAGCACCAGACCTCAAGGATCCCGACCTCGGATGATCGACCTTGGGGGTCCCGACCTCAGATGGCCGGCCTCCAGGATCCCGACCTCATGTGGCCGGCCTCAAGGATCCCGACCTCGGAGGGCCGACCCCAAGTATCCCGACCTCGGAGGGCCGTCCCCAAGGGTCCCGACCTCAGATCGCTGACCCTGGGGCGATCTTTACCCGGGCCTACTTACTACCGGTTCAGATCGGCAAATGAACCCGACCGAGCCCTCGATCTTTCTAAAAATCATACACCCGGATCACAAGCCTCCCTCTCAAGTCTAGTCGAAGGAGGAGCGTGGTCCGACTGACTAGGCTCCTTGCTCGGTCGGCTTGCCTCTTTACTGTCCTCCTGTGCGTCACCTCGTACGGCCGATCCTCTCATTTAATGTCATATCCTCCATTAAATTCTCATTAATGCGAGGGGCACGTGTCGTTTCCCGACTGGACGTCTCGAACAACGGAACGTCATCGGCGTGGCCTGGAGGTCGTGTGAGTGATGCTTCGAGGTCTGGGGAATGACAGAGATCGGACGGCGAGGAGGTCACCCCGCCAATTCCTTTTTCTTGATCGGACGGCTCTCCCAGTTTTACCCCTAGTATAAATAGGTTTGTCCTTTCATTTCGCCTCTTTCTATCCCGACCTTCGTTTTTCCTCCGCTTCTTGTCCGATCTCCGCCGTCCGACCTCCTCGACCCCGACGAACAGTGTCTCCAGTGAACTTCATTCTTAGGTACTTTCTCTCTTTGCCGAACTCCTGCCGTGCCTTTTCTGATTTTGTTTTGATGGCCTCATCTTCTGCACCTCCGTCTGCGTCTCCCGAGCCATGGTATATGACTACCCGATCTTCCCTCACCCTAGGTCAGATAGAAACTCTACGCATAGATTACCTGATCCCGGAAGACCACCCGATAACTCAGCTCGACCGGCGAGGTCGGGCACACCAGCCACCCTTAAGTCATTTCACAATCTTTTCTACCAACTGTCGGCCGGTCTGCGCTTTCCCCTACATCCTTTCTTCCGCGAGATCTGCCGTTATTTCCAGGTCTCTCTGTCTCAATTAGCCCCGAACTCGATTCGCATCTTGTGCGGCGCCGTAATTATCTTCACAGCCCACAAAATCCCCTTAGAACCCCGAGTATTTCATTTTTTCTATTATCTTAAGAAACAAGAGCCCGGGAATTTCTACTTCCAGGCTCGTATTAACTCTGCCTTCCTGGAGAAGGTGCCTTCCTCCAACAAAGGTTGGAAATCTCACTTCTTCTACATCCAATCAACCCCCCGACCGAACTGGCCCACCGATTGGAAAGAAAACCTCCCTGATCACCCACAGCTACCCAAGAACCTTCGTTCAGAACCGGGCTACCGTTCTGCAGTTTCTAAGCTCGGGGGAGCCCGATACCACGCGGGCAAGCTATTGATCGAGGGGATGCTGTATCTGTTCCGTCTGAGCCAAGTTCCGGGGCAGAGTTACCCGACACCCTCGGTACGCTTCTACTTGCTCGGTGAGCTTGTTAGTGCTAACTAAAACTTTTTCTTTTGTGCAGCCGAAGTTATGTTCAGCGCTAGGGTCGACGCGGTGCTGGATCGGGAGGATGAGGCTATGAGGGCTCTGGCTGCCCAGCTAGCAGCCGCTCGTGCGGCGCCGCCCGTTACTACTGTTGCCTCCGATCCTGAGCCTCCGATAGTTGCTGCCAGTGACCCCGGAGAGGATCTCCCGATTGAGGAGGCTGGGGTCACCACTCAAGCAGCAAGCGAAGAGACCTCCGCCCCGTCGGAGGCAGAAGGAGAAGGAACGGACCCGACCACTTCCTCTGGTTTGGTCCGAAAACGTCGCCGGTTGGTTCACCGAGTGGATATATCCTCGTCTCCTGAACCAACCGTGGAAGGTCAAACTACCCCGCCATCTGGCCCTGCTCAAGTTGCGGCCAACCCTCAACTCCCGACCCCTAGCTCAGCTCTAGCCGCTGCGATTCCTTCATCTGCTCCTCGGGCTCTGGCCCAGACAGCGCCTCGGCCGACGGCCCGACCTCCTGCTCCTGTGACAATACCTTCCGGTGCATCGACCTCGAGGTCCGCGCCCCATCCTTCCGTCTCTCGGTCGAGCCCTGCTCTTACCGACGCAGCTGAAGCCCTTTTGTCCATAAACTCTCCGCCGAGATCTGTTGTGGACGTTCAAGTGCCTTCAGCTATTTCTTTAGCTCCGACTGTCCAACCCCAGCCCTTGAACTTGCACGATAATTTGGTCTCGGGCTGGGAGGAGGGATGGACAGCGTCCCTTGAGATGGACTCTCTTACCTTGGCTGACCACTTTTTCGTGGGAATGACTCAGGTATCTTCTTTCTTTCTTCAATTGCTTACGTCCCCACTCCTGACCTCCACCTCACTTCGCAGCAATGGGCGCTGGGCCACTCAGTCAGCCAAGCGTTGGTCGACAATACTCGGGCACGCCGGGAGGCCGAAAGACGGGTGAGGGACCTGGAAGCTCGAGTGGCGTAGAGCACCTTTCCTTCTGGTGACCGGGATCTGGATCAGCTGCGCTCAGAAATAACCGCTCTAAGGTCTCATATATCGGAGCTGAAGGCCCGTTCTGAGGAAGAGCAGCGGTTGGCGACTCAGTCAGCGGCGCAGACGGAGCGTCTGACTAACCGGGTGGCTCATCTGGAGGGCGAAAACAAGAACCTCAAGAGCCGGTATAACCGAGCTCATGTCGACCTGGCCAAGATGACAACCGACGCCAAGGAGCTCGAGCAGAAATTTAAGGAGTCGGACGCCGCTCATCATCAAACTCAGCTTGCCCTGAAGAACAAAGAGACAGAGCTAGCTGCCCAACAAGAGGCTTTCCATAATTTGGAACTTCAGCTAGTGGGCAAGGATGCGCAGCTGGCTATCCGAGAGACCACCATCTCGGGACAGGAAGGTGCGCTTGCCCGACTCGAGAAGGAACTGGAGAATTATAAGTCAGGCGAGTCGGCTCGGATTGAAGCCGCCCGAGTAGCCTACATTCAGTCAGACTCCTTCTTGAATTTGATTTCTGAGCGGACTGGTGGCATGATTAAGTACGGAGCCATAGGCGCCATCGAGCAATTAACTGAGGCCGGCCATCTTCCCGAGGACCTTCCACCAGATGCGGTGACGCTGAGGCGGATTAAGGCCTCGATTCCTGAAGACGTCTTTCCTCCCTTTACCTAGGATCAACTTTCTTAAGCTTACCTAGGTCGGCGGCCCTGACCTCCTTTTGTCCGAGCTATTGCCCAGCCCGTTTCCTTCTCGTCTCTAATTTCTCAAATTTCTGTAATGATATTCGACCTCCTGACTTGGCCTTCAAGGCCTAATTCTGTAGTGGCCTTAAGCCTTAGTTTATTTCGGCAAGCTTTTCTTTTTCTTCGTTTCGTCTAACTGCTTTCGTCATGCAAGATTTTCGCTGAGTGTCGTTTGTTTGAATGCCCTTTCCCCTTTCGTTGAAGGTTGATACTGCGAACCGTACACGCACACTCTACCGAGCATGGGTTGCTCGGGATGCATAAATCATTATCGTAACATAGACTCCCTCAGGTCGATTCGAAAAATCGGCTAAGTGCTGGGAGCTCGGTTTATCTAAGCCCTTGATTTCTCAGTCAAGCCGTAGCCTGGAGCGCAGGCATATCGTTCGGCCAGGTGGGTATCTTGACTTAGCTCTTTACCTGGACCTCAACGAATTATCCTCATTGACTAAGCCCTGTTGGCTTGTGTGCGCGGGCTCGATTATTTCAGCTTTATCAAGCTGATCTAACATTGTTTTCGTTTTTCCGAACCTGAGGAGCCACGCCCGGGATGTTCATTCGAGTTTCCTTAGCTCCACCTTTTAGTTCAACTCGAAAATTTAGCTAAGTGTTAAGCGTTCGGGCGATTCGCGCTACTATTCTTCCGATTCGGGCCTTTTTCCCTGACTCGGGGTCATAGCTTAGTTAGATCAGTATTTTGACTTAGAGATGACATTTGATCAGGAGCACAACCGGATCCAGTGATTTCGCTCGGTCAGGTCCTTAGACCCTGGATCGTCGATATGTATTGCCGAAAGATAATGAATCATATTTGTCTTCGAGCAAGAGCCTGGACACCGTCCGACTTACCCTGATCGGGCGTGGATCGCCACGCCCGACCGGGCCCGACCAAACGTGGAATGCCACGCCCGATCGGCGCCGATCCGGTGGGTGCGTGAGAGCAAGCCCACTTATAACTTGCCTTAGCAAGAGCCTGGACACCGTCCGACTTACCCTGACCGAACGTGGATCGCCACGCCCGACCGGGCCCGACCGAACGTGGAACGCCACGCTCGATCGGCGCCGATCCGGTGGGTGCGTGAGAGCAAGCCCACTTATAACTTGCCTTAGCAAGAGTCTGGACACCGTCCGACTTACCCTGACCGAACGTGGATCGCCACGCCCGACCGGGCCCGACCGAACGTGGAACGCCATGTTGGGACCGGGTGCATGTCGACAAGGATACGAGTTTGTAAAATTTAAAATTTTTACGTGCAGCGGAAGAGTTTGCATAAAATAATTTCCTAAATTATTTTAACTTCGTATCTAGCATGCAATCTTATGGTGTGTTGACATAATCATAAAATAAAACATTGCGGAATAGTAAACAAATTTACTAAGTACCTCTCGTAACTCGAAGTAAGGGACGAGATCCAACCGTAGCGTCCCTTGGAAGCTCCGCCTCTATTCGCGTCCACGCCGAGTTCTCTTCGGGATGACTTCACAAAGTCACGAGTTTTGTGCCGACGAGAACTACTAGATTCTCGGAAGGCACAACTAGAAGGACAAGAGAAAAATTAGGAAAACTAACCAACGAAGTAACGGAATCGAATTTCGAGAAGAGAGGAGTCGCTATCCGCTTCTTCTTCTTCGTGTTCGGGTTCTCCTTCTCCTTGAAAGCTCACGCCAACTCCCTTGGATGATGGTTGTGTGCGCCGGCCCTAATCCACAAGGATGGGGCGCCGGCCCTAATGTGAAGGAGAAGAAGATGAGGAGAGAAGAGAATAAAAGAGAGAGAGGGAGAGCTCTAATTAATCTCTTGATTAATTGATTGATCTAAAGGGCTAGCCTTTGGTTCCTTTATATAGTAGCAATTCTTTGCTAAGTCTCTCTCTAAACGGAATTAGTTATAAGAAATTTATCCTATAAATTTTCTTAACTAATTATTCCGTTTAAACCAAGTCTTTATTATAAACTAATTTATAATAAAACTTATTCTTTTCTCTCTTTAAATTATGGAATAAATTTTTATAAGAAATTTATAAACTTTCTTATTATGATAAAATCAATTCATAATTGATTTTATAAAATTAAAATAAACCAATTCATGGATTATTTTAACTTCCATAAAAAGAATAAATTTCTACAAATTTATTTATATAAATTTTCTTTATACAAATTTATTTATCCATAATTTATAAAATAAACCGCACTAGATTTATTTTATTAATTAAACCAATTAAATTGGTTTAATCTCCTTTAATGGCCGGCCACCACAAGGAGGGTTAGCACCTCCTTTGGCCGGCCAAACCAACCCGAACCGGTCGCGAATTAAACTCATTTAATTCGCCCAAAAAGCCTTCAAAAGACTTAGCCATTTTAGCTTCCATTGCTCCTCTGATTAACTCAGATTCGACTCGTTTCTCTTGATCGGAAAATCCAATTTTCAACTCGTTTTAAATCCCTCGGATTACTCGTATTGCGTGTGACTAAATAGGCTTTCGATTTATGTTGGCCGTCTATAATTAACCCATTAATTATAGATCGATCATGAGTGGCACCTAGTAGTACATCATGATCCCCAATTAATCGAAAGATCAACGGTTTGACCCCAGAAGAAATTATTCTGAAACCCTTCAGCAGCTCTAATGAATCGTGCCTCATTCCCTTCACCACCTTATACCCACTTGGTTCAGGACACGGTCTATGGTGTCAGTCCCCACTAGGCTGACTACGTCACACCTAGCCCAAGTAGTGTCTTCCTCATCCTTTGGATTTCTAATTACTCTCATGTATTTAAGAGACTCGCACTCTTAACATGATATGCTCTGGCCAGAGGCTTTGAGTAACAATCCGACGATAGGCCTGGGTATACATCTCCTCGCAAGGAGTGGTGAATCCTTTGTAGGCTGTTCAAACATCTTCGGGCACTTCGGCTTATACCCGATCATCCTGGGTCCACACCTCCTTGGAGATGCTTGCTTAAGATGTCAAAGTATAAGTCTCCATGACCAAGATGACTTGAACACCGCAAGTCAAAGGAACATCGCACTTAAGCCGCAGTAAGATCTTCATTGACATATCTACATGTAGATTCCCATATGAAGTCTCACAGCTAGTCACTCCAATGAACTAGTTCCCTTAACTAGCATCCATGTTTATCTCCGGACATCCCAATGTCACCAGCCAGTGAGAATCAGCTGATTAGAGAATAACCCATGCTAGTCTCAACAGAATTGATAGTGTCCGTTTTTATCAATTCATCGACTAGGGATAATTTCAATACTTCACAATTGCACATTAGAGATAATCACTAGTTGTGATCTCATCACAAATTCTCTTATGCTGTGAGTTGTGTTGCGGACATTCAGTAGATGAGTTTAAGATCCCAATCAAATACACAAACATGTACACTCAAATAGTGAATTATCATTTATTAAAATAAATGTTTACAATCATAAGGCGATTGCCTTAGGACACTTCTCTCATATCACTAACACGCCACGCTCGATCGGCGCCGATCCGGTGGGTGCGTGAGAGCAAGCCCACTTATAACTTGCCTTAGCAAGAGTCTGGACACCGTCCGACTTACCCTGACCGAACGTGGATCGCCACGCCCGACCGGGCCCGACCGAACGTGGAACGCCACGCCCGATCGGTGCCGATCCAGTGGGTGCGTGAGCGCGAGCTCACTTATAACTTGCTGTAGTTGTCTCCCTTGGAAAGCCGGAGTTGGTCTTTATCATCGCTCTTTCTGATTACAGTTACAAGAGTTATTCCGCTCCACTCTCCTCACGGTACAATTTTAAATGCACTGCACTCCAAGGTCTTCTGAGTCGCTTTCCTTGAGCATCCTGTAGATAATAGGCCCCCGACCCCAGCGCCTCGACCACCAGGAACGGACCGCTCCATGGAGGCTCCAGCTTGCCTACTTCTCCCACTGGCTTGACTCTTTTCCATACCTTGTCCCCCACCTGGAAATGTCGAGGTATGACCTGTTGGTTGTATCTATTCCGCATCCTTTGTTGGTAAGCGGCCATACGGACTGCAGCCTTAGCGCGGACCTCCTCGATCAGATCTAATTCGGCTCGTCTTTTCTACGCATTGTCCTCTCCATACAATTGTCTTCTGTCCGACTCACAACCAACCTCCATGGGGACTACCGCTTCACTTCCATAGACTAACTGAAAGGGGGTGCAGCCCGACCCTTCTTTGGGTGTGGTTCGGAGGGCCCATAGGACGCCAGGAAGCTCATCCACCCAAGATCCGCCGACCTGGTCTAGCTTGGCTCTGAGCCCTTCACTTGCGGGTATGCCACGGAAGTGAAGGTCTGCTTGATCCCAAATTCTTTGCACCAGTTTCTGATTATCCGACCTTGAAATTGTCGACCATTATCTGATACCAGCTTGTGAGGTATGCCATACCGACACAAAATATTCTGCCAGAGGAATTTCTTCACCGCCTGCTCAGTGATCCGAGCCAGGGCTTCTGCTTCAACCCACTTGGAGAAATAATCTACTGCTACCAACAGGAATTTTTTCTGACCAGCTGCCCTGGGAAAGGGTCCCACTATATCCATGCCCCACTGATCAAAGGGACATGATACGGTGGAAGTTCGCAACATCTCCACCGGTCAGTGTGATAGGTTTTGATACTTCTGGCAAGATAAACAAGAAAGAGCTATCTTTTCTGCATCCTTTTGGAGAGTCGGCCAAAAATAACCAGCTAGTAGAACCTTCCGAGCCATGGACCGACCTCCTGAATGGTTTCCGCAGCACCCCAGATGCACTTCCCTGAGCACATAATCCGCCTCTTCCTTCCCGAGGCATCTGGCTAGAGGTCGGGAAAAGGCGCGCTTATACAACGCGTCTCCTATCAGGGTGAATCGGGCTGCTCTGATCTTCAGTATCCGAGCTTGCTCGGGGTTGTCCGGCAGGGCCCCCTCCTTCAGGTAAGCGATGAATGGGGCTCTCCAATCCCCTCCTATCTCTGCTTCCGCTTCCCTCTCGACTTGAGCCACCAGCATGACCTGGGGCGGAGGTTTGGGGAAAATTCACGGACGGACAGAGCTGGCCAGCCTAGCTAGCTCGTCCGCCTTGGCATTGTCCCCTCTGGGGATCTGGATAAGCTGGACTTCTTGAAATTCCGCTTGTAACTTCTGGTATGCTTCCACATAGGACTGTAGCTTCTCGTCGTTTACTTCAAACCGCCCGGCCACCTGCTGTGTCACTAACTGAGAATCAGAATACAGGATGACCCGAGCAGCCCCGACCTGTCGGACCGCCTGGAGGCCAGCCAAGAGGGCCTCATACTCCGCCTGATTATTAGTAGCTTGGTATTCCAGTCGCACTGCGAGATGAATGGGATCTCCCTTAGGAGATATCAACAGAATGCCTAAGCCACTCCCTACCCGGGTGGCTGACCCATCCACGTATATTTTCCAGACACCCTCTTCTTCCTCTGTATGAAGTTCACTCAAGAAATCTGCCAAGGCCTGAGCTTTGATCGCCGTTCTGGGTTGATACTGAATGTCATACTCGCTTAGTTCAGTTGTCCATTTGACCAACCGACCCGAGACTTCCGGATTGATCAAGACCTTCCCGAGTGTGCTATTGGTCAGCACTCGGATAGGATGAGCCAGAAAGTAGGGTCTCAGTCGCCGAGCCATCAACACCAGGACATAAGCCAACTTCTCGAGTGTAGTGTACCTACACTCGGCTTCTTTAAGTAGATGCCCAAAGAAATAGACCGGTTGCTGCTCGGTCTCTTTCTGGGTTACAAGCACAGCACTAACAGCTTCTTCAGTAGTAGATAAATAAACATACAAGGGTTCTCCTTCTTCCGGTTTGGCCAGCACCGGCAAACCGGCTAAGTAGGTCTTCAACTTTTCAAAAGCTCGGTCGCACTCAGCATCCCACTGGAACTTGGAAGCTTTGCGCAAGATCTTGAAGAACGGCAGACTCCTGGTGGCCGACCGAGAGATAAACCGAGATAAGGCTGTGATCCTTCCGGTCAGGCGCTGGACTTCCCTCAGGTTTCTTGGCGGTGGCATGTCCAGCAAGGCTTGCACTTTACTCGGGTTGGCTTCTATCCCCCGCTCGGTCAAGATGTAACCCAGGAATTTTCCACTCTTGGCTCCGAACAAACATTTCGCAGGGTTAAGTTTAAGGTCGTACCTTCGGAGAGTGCCGCAGGTCTCCCGAACATCGGCTACGAGGTCGGCAGCTTGGGAAGACTTGATGAGAATGTCATCTACGTACACCTCCACGTTTCTCCCGAGATGCTCCTTGAAGACTTTATTCATCAGCCTTTGATAAGTGGCCCCAGCATTCTTGAGTCCGAGGGGCATAACTGTGTAGCAATAGGTGCCTTCGGCAGTGACAAAACTGACCTTCTCTTGATCTTCCAATGATAAGGGTACTTGATGATATCCTTGGTAGGCATCCAACATGCAGATGAGTTCATTCCCGGCGGTAGAGTCTACCATCTGATCTATCCAGGGGAGTGGGTAGCAGTCCTTGGGGCAAGCTTTGTTGAGATCCCTAAAGTCAATACAGACCCTCCACTTGTCACCCGGCTTGGAGACCAGCACAACATTGGCTAACCAAGCCGGGAATTGGACCTCCCGGACATGCCCTGCTTCCAACAATCTCTCGACCTCGGCCTGAATGATCTTGTTCTGCTCTGGGCTGAAATCTCTTTTCTTCTGCTTTACGGGTCGGGCGTCAGGGTAAACATGCAGCTTGTGCTCCATAATCTCGGGCCTGACCCCTTTCAGATCTTGCTGAGACCAGGCGAACACATCTTGATTTTGAGTCAGACACTCTATCAGCTGTTGCCGGAGGTCGGTCGGCAGCTCCGGAGCTATTCTCACCCTGGTCTCTTCTCGGTCGGGCAATAATTGGACTTCTTCTCTTTCTTCTTTCATCTCGTCCCAGGGGGAGGGCTGAGAGGATTGCACCATATTACAACTGGCCGGCGTTGTTCTGAAGGACTTGCTAACCTCCACTCGAACATCATCCACATAGCACCGCCGTGCCACTCTTTGATCTCCCTTAGCTTCTCCAACTTGGTCACCCACTGGGAATTTGACCTTTAAGTAGAAGGTGGACACCACGACCCGGAACTCGTTCAGCACTGGCCGACCCAATATGACATTGTAGGCTGAGGGAGCATCCACTACCAGGAATGTGGCCCACCTGGTTCTCCTCAAGGGTTCCTCGCCGAGTGATATGGCCAGCTTGATCTGACCCAAAGGCTGTACTTCATTTCCAGTGAACCCGAACAGAGGTGTGGCCACGGGTCGGAGCTCAGTCACTTCAATCTGCAATTGCTCGAAAGCTTTTAAGTACAGGATATTCACCGAACTTCCCGTATCCACAATAGTTCTGTGGATCTGGTAGTTGGCTATGATCGCAGTGATGACCAAGGCGTCCTCATGAGGGACTTCTACTCCTTGCAGATCTGATGGGCCGAAGCTGATCTGCGGGCCTTGAGCCTGGGCGGAACTGCAACCCACTTGGTAGATGTCAAGTCGCCTAGCCTGCGACTTCCGAGCTCTGTTGGAATCTCCATAGGAGGGGCCTCCAGAAATCACGTGAATGGCCCCGTGCACTGCATTCCGTTGGTTGGCCTGTTCCTCATTAACATTGCCGCGCTCGGGAGAGGCGGGGGTCGGGAACAGTTGTCTGGCTGAGGAAGCGGTTGGCCGAGCCGGGGACTCGGGTTGGCGTGGTGACGTCCTTCCCCGACCTCGACCGCCTCCTTGGTGAGCTCCTCTCGGGCTTCCTCGACCAGCACGACCCCGACCTCTGCCGGCCTGCCAACAATCTTGCAGGTCGTGTGTATGACTGTTATGAAAAGAGCAGTAAGGTTGCCACCTGGAAGAGATACAACCTTGGGCCACTTGTTGAACTATTCCCCTCTCGGCTATCGGCCGGTGTCCCATCGCTCTGGGGCTTCTAAGAGGCCCTCCAGGAGGTGCATTTCTTTGATGTTGCTGAGGATTTTCGGGCGTAGGCCTGACCTCCGGCCGCCTGGCAGCCTGTGCTTCTTCAACGTCCACGTATTTGCTGGCTTTCCCCAAAAGGCTTTCGAAATCCTTCGGAGGCTTTCGGATCAGAGATCTAAAGAACTCGCCCTCTTGTAAGCCCTGCGTGAAGGCACTGACCAACACCTCGGACGTAGCAGTGGGAATGTCCAGCGCCACTTTATTAAATCTATTGATATAGGCCTTCAAGGGCTCCTTGGAGCCCTGCTTCATGGTAAATAGGTTCAAGCTGGTCTTGTGATGTCTCTTACTACTGGCAAAATATTGCAGAAATAATCTTTCGAAATCAGAGAAGTCCTTGATTGATCCCTCGGGAAGTCTGTAAAACCACCGCTGGGCTGGTCCGGCCAGGGTGGTCAGGAAGGCCCTGCACTTAACACCATCCGGGTACTGGTGCAGCATCGAGGCGTTTTCAAATTTCTTTAAGTGCTCTTCCGGGTCCGTAGCCCCTCCATACTCGGGAATAGATAGGAGTCGGAAGTGTTTCGGGAGCGGCTCCTGTAAAATCCTGTTAGAAAAGGGGAAACCCGTATGCTCTTCCGGGGTCGGCACAAGGGGGGCCTTCCCTTTATCAGCTTTGGCATGACTGGAAGTGGCTTCATGGGGATCAGATTGCCCCGCTCCCTCCGCCGGCCCAAACAGTGCCGGGTGAAAATGGGGGCTCTCCCCCTGCCTTGCTCCTCCTTCGGTACCCATGCGGGCGGTCTGCTCAGCCGGGCCCGCCTGAACGAGTCGAGCAGCTTCTACTAGCAGGTCGAGGTCTTCTTGCGAGAGCATCACGGCCATCCGATTGGAGTCGCTCATCTTCAGCTTTCGATCAGGCGAGATTCCCACAGACGGCGCCAAATTTGATCCCGTCGACAAGCGAAGATCGGTTCTCCCTCGGATGACTCGGTCTCACCAAGCCGACCCGGTCTGCTGTAGTTTGGGAGGTCGGACCGAAGTTGGGCTCTCAATATGGTGAAGTGGTTGCAAAATGGCAGCGATCTTTTCTCTGAGGTTCGAATGGGGTTTATATAGGGGGCAAAAGAGAGTCTTCCCATGTGTGAGCTGTCGTGTCTTATTAAGAGAAGATCAATCGCCAGATCTCGACAGTGACCGCTATATTAAATGCCATGACACTGCTATAGCCGCCTGACACTCGTAACCGTCTGACACCTTGCCTAATATATCTTTTCTGTCCCTCTTTAATTGTTGGCGGTTTTGCCAGGCAATGATCATGCCAAGGGGATTATCTTAAGAATATATGAGAAGGAAGGCTTAGGCGAGCAGAGAGGCTTGCAGTTGTTTGGCCGTCTCTGTGTGATCACAATTATCGGATCTCGAGCACCAGACCTCAAGGATCCCGACCTCGGATGATCGACCTTGGGGGTCCCGACCTCAGATGGTCGGCCTCCAGGATCCCGACCTCATGTGGCCGGCCTCAAGGATCCCGACCTCGGAGGGTCGACCCCAAGTATCCCGACCTCGGAGGGCCGTCCCCAAGGGTCCCGACCTCAGATCGCCGACCCTGGGGCGATCTTTACCCGGGCCTACTTACTACCAGTTCAGATCGGCAAATGAACCCGATCGAGCCCTCGATCTTTCTAAAAATCATACACCCGGATCCGTTAGAATTTAATATCTTTAAATTGATTAGTAAATTTTATTAAAACACAGTAATGGACATAAAAAGTCTGATTAGACCATTTCAAATTCTATATTTCTGAGATTATAAACAGTTTAACGATGTCTTCCCTTATTTATTTGTATTTCTTCATAATATTATAATATTATTTGAAAAAACAACGTGCTAAAAAAACTTTTTCCATCTCCCATGATCAGATACTCATTATTTATTTCCATCTCATCTTAAGGTTTCATCAATTCATCTCAAATCAAAATAAACAAAATAAATCAATAAAATTATTAATCCGAGAGTATGATTCTTTAATTTATAAAGGGTATCTAAGCTTACGTCCGATTAATCCGCTTGGCTGATCAATCCTGTCCCATATCCTTCAACAAGAATCTCTATCGGTCAATGAGAGTAAATCACGGGATGAATATACATGGCAACTTCATCACTGATGATATCGATATCCGATGATTCGATCATATTCTTCTATCAATATATTGCGCATCCTATCCGAAGGAGTTAAACATGTGAAATAAAAGATCAACCAATTGAATCATTATAATCACGTCATGTCCGCAGGGACAATGACAGTGCACACAGCTCGCTCTCTCTCTCCTCCAGTCCATGTGCAGTAGGATCGAGCGAACTTGCGATGGGTGTACGACTATGTATGACTATGAAATGCTGATGTGTACATGAGAGAAAGAAGATAAGGTTTCTAAAAAATAATTCATTTTAAATTATTAAATTTGAGAAGATCATAATTTATTAAATCAATATGTATATATCCGATAGACTCCATTTGAACCCAATCCAACTTTAACTCAACGTCTTCATTTCGTATTCAATAATTTAGTTCGCCTACTATTTAGTTCGCCTATTTTTATGGGCCAAAAATAGAAGTTGAATATAAAAAAAAATTCCTGAATTAATCATGAAATTTGATTTAACGATTAAAAGCTAAGTCAAATAGACAATTGCCTCCTGGTAAACTTTACACGTGAGCAACTGGAACTGGAATTGGCTGTGTAAAATCTTGATCTGGAGTTTGAGCTCTGTTCTTTTCTGTTCTTGTTCTTGCAATGAAATCTCTGTGGTAGGGATTCAACAGGTCCCAAAACAGAGGATTTGAATGTTGGATCAGGTAATAGACGAATCTGAGATGATTGATTTGGTTTCACGGAAGTTTTTCACCTGTCACCAAGATAAATCAGAAAGCGCTCGCGGTGGACGGTCTAGAAGTCCCGCGCCCCATTTGAAAGAAAAATTCCTGCAAAATATATCGTTGCTAGAGATCGAACTACGGATGTCTGAAATAGCGACTAACTATCTTACTGCTATACCATACCCTCGAGGGTCCAAAGAAGAGGATTTGAAGGGAAGACACAAGATCGTTGCCTGTCTGATCATGCAAATCGGATGAAGGAGATGAATGAAGGGACGACGAGTTTATGGAATGGAAGAGGAATTATTGAAAACCTCTAAATTTTGCTTCTTGTTGCGAGAATATAAAAAGAAAGAAAAAAACAACAAAGTTACCTATTTTATACTAGACACATGTAGATTTCTGAAAGAAGCATTGACCTTAAAGCCCTACTTTAAGAATATTGGATTAAGTCAAAGTAGGGTAATTGACGGCAAAAGTCAAAACTTCTATTTTTTTTCATGCATGAGAGTACGAGACACACATTAATGTTCAATTTAAACTTCCACAGTCTGTTTTTTTTTTCACTTAGGATGTCACCAAAAACTTTTTTCACTTTTCATCACTAGCAACGATAGGAAGAGTGAAAATCATAGTGAATGATATGGCATGACGTGACACTTTATATCCACACGTTTGATTATCGCTTGGAAACCATCGGCGGCCGCCCCGAATCAAACTATACCCTGGGGGGCACGGTGAACTCGTCGGAGATCGTGTGTCACGCCACGAGACCCAGGAGCCGCTAGTCCAATATAAAATCGGACAACACCTCCCCTGTCCGGCGGACAATTTACACATATAAACAACACACGCAGATAATAATTTGGCCTCAGGCCTCAAAATCATGACATAACATAATCATGACACATAATAAATCATACCTGACTGTGGACCGGTCCGACTTACAACAAAACAACAAACACATAGTCCATCGGAGGACTCAAAAATACAATACCAAGACAAATAAAATGCGATACAAGTTCCACGACATAAAACGAATCCAAACCAAATAGTACGATGTAAAGGAAACAATACTACGCGGAAGCACCCATCACTGGAGTCGTAGGGACCTGAGACTGGCAACTGGGGCTCCTCCGGCGACCAATCATCCTGAAAACAAAAATATAGACAATGGTGGTGAGTCCAAATAAACTCAGCGGATACCAGAAATATATATGCACAGCAAGCTATAAATAACAATAAGAATTACGCTGATACAGTCTCGAGTATAGAGGATACAACATAACTGAAGACTAAGGGTGAATCAATACCAGAGTCTGTCTATATCCTGCGGGTAGGTGTAATCAATCCCCTATATAACCTCAAGAATAATACACAATCCGAATGTGTATGTCACCTGTAAATGTATATCAAGCATATACAACACTCAAACACAATAAGCACTACAAAGGTGCAATGCATCTTATACACTCGATGCAAAGATCTGTTCTGTACGCACCTCAGCCACCACCAGACAGGTGGTCGGGTGAACAGAAAACAGACAAGCCAACCACTCATGGTTGCCTAGAGAAGACAACCTTTTGTGGCGTACAACATATAAAGGTCAGCACTCGTGGCTATGCAAATATGATGCCCAGCACCTGTGGCAATGCAAATATGTAGCCCAGCACCTATGACTATGCAAATATGACGCCCAGCACCTGTGGCAATGCAAACATGACGCCTAGCACCTGTGGCGGATGCAATATGTAGCCCAGCACCTGTGGCTATGCAAATATGATGCCCAGCACCTGTGGCAATGCAAATATGACGCCCAACACCTGTGGCAATGCAAACATGACGCCTAGCACCTGTGGCGAATGCAATATGTAGCCCAGCACCTGTGGCTATGCAAATATGATGCCCAGCACCTGTGGCAATGCAAACATGACGCCTAGCACATGTGGCGGATGCAATATTTAGCCCAGCACCTGTGGCTATGCAAATATGATGCCCAGTATCTGTGGCAATGCAAACATGTAATGCAGGCATGACTGGAGACGGGCTCAGACCTCAGGGGAGCCGATAGTCTCCATCATGATAATAGCATCGTGCTCATAGCTCAATCCATACAGGAAACCTGACTGCGCGACGGGTTCAGACCCTATGGGAGCCGATGATCGCCAGTATACAATCATACAGAGCCTACAGCTCAATATACAACCTAGAGGGTAAAGTATGCTAACGACACCCTCCTCACTAACCAGATCCTCAATCACACGCCGGTAGGAAAGGTATAGGTCCAACACATGTATCCAGATCTAACCATTCTACCCTAGGTATCCATGCAAGGTATATCTAGGAATCAATCCAACCACACATCGGTGGGAAGGGTATAGGTATAACGCATGTATCCAGATCTAACCATTCTACCCTAGGTATCCATGCAAGGTATATCTAGGAATCAATCCAACTATAGATATAAAGTGACCTATTACTGTATCTAAGCACATATAGACACATGGCAAATATCGAGACTGTATGGAACTAAACAGGAGTCATCTAAGCAACAGATATCTGATCATAATACACAAAGGCATGCATAACGTATAAACTTACTGTTATCCATAACAAACTATGCATAATAGTAAGACAGTATCTAAAAAGATAAGTCAGGGGTACTCGCCTCAAAGTAGGAGTAGTCCGTATCAAATAAGAACCTCCCATCCGGAAATCCAAAAGCAACCAATGTCCTGTATCAACGGACACAATTTTAGCTATCATAACAATAATTTAGTAGCTAAACAAATCCCTAAATCGTATCAGGGTTAACCTAATTGCCGTAATCATTTAATTATCCCACATTAGATGATTAGCACAAATTTCCTCGATTGAGTTCAAACATAGGTTTAGTCCAAACCTAAACCCTGATCCAACCTTCCCCAAGACATTCAAAGCCCAAGTCTCCTACACCACTCACGGTAGCACCAAAATAGTAGCAGATCCAAAATAAAATAAATCAAGATACTATCCAATTCCTTTACCTGGTTATCTTTAACCACACAAATTAATCAGTCATATTCAACATCCGATTTCTAAATAATAACATCGAATCAGCTGTTCTAAACTAACCATCACATAGCAATGTAACAGAGGTTTATCCATCAAAATTTACATCGAACTGATTTCCAACAATATCACCCAGTACACCAGTCCTCACCTCGCTGTCGGCTACAAGAAAAACCAAGGTAGGTTGCCATCGATCAAACACATGGATAAACTGTCAATCCAGCTCTGAATTCGCTCACCAAGTTCGAGTAGAGGCAGATCCTACAAGAACATCAACCCAATGAAATTCACCATCCTGAACCAATGTATCCATCTCGAACAGCATTCGTCCAAAATTGAAATCAAAACTGCCTTACCTGAATGGATGCCAACAGCTTGCTTCCTTCCCTCATATCTGATGAAAACTCCAATTTCACCACAGATCTAAGGCAAGAACACGAATCCTCTTCCCAAAAATTCTGCTTCCTACAAACTCGACAGTCACAATAGGTTACACCGTCGGTGAAGAACCCAAGGGAGTGTTGTCGTGAGTTTCTAGCTCCAATTCCACGCAATGCTCCCACTAATGATCATCCGGCGAACTTCCTATGTACCCTTGGCCCAACAAGGAGATCAATCTGTAGCTCCCAGTCGCCGGTACCGATTTCACCGAGCCTCCCCCGAGCGCAGCTCACCCAGAACCGAACTTGGCGTCGCAGCTCCTTCACGCGCGAAGAAGGTGGAAGAAGGAGGGCTTCCAGTGGGGCTTAGCGACGATCTAGGGCTCGCGAAGGAAAAGGGAGAAGAAAGGTCGGCGTGGTTGTAGTTAGGTCTCGCGAAATGGGAAGAGGGAAGAAATGGCTTCGGATTCGCTTGGCTGCGGCCTAATGAAGTTAGGTCAAGGCATACAAGAGAGGGATTTATTTTGCATTTTAGCCCTCCCAAATTTAGCCTATCCTGATTCAGCCCATAACTTGAGTAAACTTAAGCATTTAGCTCCTCCAAAATTCTCTAAACCAATTCCAGCCCTCGATTTTAAGTTTCTTCTTCATTTAAATTCTAATATACTATAGGGTTTTCTTTCATTCAACCCTTGTTAAGTTTCGAAATCCTAAACATCTCTGGTAAATCATCGAAAAATTTTCTGGTCCAGATTTTGTGTCGCCGAATTTAACATCGTACATGCAAGGTGCCACGTCATTCACTATGATTTTCACTCTCCCATTTTCACTCTCCCAATCATTATTCTTTCATCACATGGTTTGTGCCTTAATTTGATGGTGTTTTTATTGCTAAGGTTGTAAATTTGATGGTCTAAGCAATTTGGTTGGCGTTTGAAATAACTCCTATCAAAATCTACTTGTTTCATATAAACTTTAAGGTTCTAGCTTCACATAGCTTGTAGATACTGTACCGAAATATATTAAATCATATTTATTTAACGGTATATCTAAAATTTCGATATAGTATAATATCATATCAAAATTTTCAATATCGAATTTATTTTGAAATTTTCGGTATATTTTATTGATACCGAAATTTTACTCTAAACAGTATAAACGGCATTGAATTTAATCAAACCAAAAATTTGATATACCACATATTTGATACAATATCTACATGAATTTGTTTTTATATACCGAGTATTTTGATACATAAATTTCGATACACCACCCTTACATATGTCTCAAGCATAATTATCATCTTTTCTGTGAGCCCCCACAGGATTATTATAATTAGTAATGTACTTAGAATAAAACAATTATAATTAGTAAAGGCACTATTAACTTATATCACTCGTACAAAAGGGAAATATATGACATTTGGATCAACAAACATAATTTTAGTCTATGGGGCCGAATAGATCGATCATCAACTTTCAAAAGTAACAAGTAACATGCCATAACCTGAGTTTAAGTTAACACACCAAAATCTAGCAAAGATGCGTGTAACAACTGAACAATTCAGATCATCTCAAGGGATGGTGTCAGAGGAAAACCTTGGCGGCTTACCATCGGCTTGTCTTATAGAAGAGTTTGCTTGTTAGCAGATTTGTCTAGTCATCTATCTGATTTCAGTTCTTTGATAGGCTTCAACTATCTCTGGAGCTTTCTCTTGATACTTGGTCACAAATTCCATTTGGAAGTTCTTGCTCGACATCAGAATATGAATCCCTCTGAAGCCGGTCTTGATTAATCCCTTGTGCATGAGAATCCTCAGGACAACATACCTGGGCGACAACCTTTTCTCCAGGCTCATTGACAGGACATTTGGATTCTTCACTGTGTCCTCCGGTGTCCATGCCAGCTTCTCTTCCACAAACTTGGCAGTCTTCCTTATCTTCTTAGTTGATGCCCGCAAAATGCAAGGATGCTTTGCGAAGGCCACCAAGATATGATTCTGCGACCACCCCAATTCCTTCAAGTTCTCCACTTTCTCCTCCCACTTTTCCTTGGGCAATATAGCGAGCACCCCGAGGGCATGGGCGAATGTGGTTTTCTTCAGACAGATACCCATCTTCTTTATCTCGTCAAAGGCCTCATTGAATCGATCTGTATCTGTCACCAAAGCGTAGCCGTAACGGATAAAAAGAACTAAGATTACATCATCAGGCACGCCGTATGGGCGCAGAGCATCGACCTTGGGAAGCACGGTGGTCCTGTCGTCCTGATGTCTAAGGTCATCAACCAAGGTTCGTGCTTTAGGGCAATCACAAGGTTCACATTCGTTTTCAAAATCGATTTGAGGAGCTCAGCGTTGGGGAGCAATCGCTTCTTCAAGCTGGCGGTCAGCAGCCGGGGTTTCGCCGACAGGATCTCCGGGAGGACGGTTCCGTCGAGGCTGATCCCGCAATAGAACTCCAGCTTCGGCTTCAAGGTATTCTCGACGTCCATCAAGAGGACAGGAGGATGGCGGTCGACGAGACGGACGAGATGAGCTTCGTCGAAGCCGTAGTCCTTGAGGACGGCGAGCACCGAGAGCGCTTTGTCGTGGGCGTCGAGCTGAACTTTCTTGGAGATGGAGAAAGCGGCACAGTCGGAGATCCCGCATGATCTCTTGAGGGAGGAGGCGATTAGGGATGAGGGATCGTCGGCGCCGACGGAGGAGACGGAATAGGGTTTGACAAAACCCAAAAAGTGTAGACGAGAGATGGCGGCGGCGACGGCGGTCATATGATGGCCGAGAGTGATAGTTACCTGAAGTCGACGGTGGACGGCGGCGCTGAGACGCCGAAACATCGCTACGTAAGTTAAAGATTTTCTTAAAGATGAAGGGTCACTGATGAAGGTTCTGTCGAGTCTTTTAGGACATTAAATACCAGTATGTCCAATTTGAAGAGAAATTTGACATCTTCTTAAAACTGAAGGACCACCGATGAAGGTTCTGTCAAGTCTTTTAGGATATTGAATAACAGTGTGTCCAAATTGGAGACAAATTTGACATCTCTGAACATTTGACATCAAAATAATAATAAAGAACAAAAAATTATTGTAGCTTGGGCCAAAAGGCACGGAGACTATTCCTCTTTTCCCCTACTTTCCCGTCATGAGTTGGCGGGTGATAAAAACGAGGAACGAGGATGACGAGCAAAAAAAAAAAAAATAGAGGAGCTATGACTCTGATACCATATTAAATTAAAAGAAGTAGAGAGAGAAGAGAGGTAGAGAGAAGAAAGAGATAACAAAATAACTTTCTTCATTGAATAAACTTGTCCATGAGATACACAATTTATAGGGATCTTAGGAGACCTAGTCAAATAAAAAATTAATAACGAAACTGTTAATTAACAGATTTATAAAGAATATGTCGATTAACAGATTAATAAGGAAAATGTCTAATAATATAATAATATAAATTTATTCTCTTTAATCTCTTTTAGACGAGACTTCTTATACGTCTTCCCATTTGCAAATTTACAGTGTGGCTAGGCTAAACCGCTAGAATTCTTAAAATCAGAATGAAATTTGTTTTTTTAAAAAGAATATTCAATTTATCAAGGAACATCAAAGGCCAACCAGAAATTCCAGATCGAATATAACACAAACGCTAAAATCGAAATAGAAACCAAAATCTCCACGACAGATAGTCTACCCTTCTGAAAACCCCAAACATAGTAGATATCGACTTCGAACTATGATTAGGGGAGACCTATCGCACTTAACTGTATTTACCCGACCGAACTTCTTTCCGATCGAGCTTCTTACCGACCCAGATCAATATCCGGTTGGATCAGAAGGAAAAGTTACAGTTTTTGTAGAAACTGACGTCAACCAGGGGCGGAGCCACCCCAAAGGCTGGGGTGGGCTCCAGCCCAGGCTACTTTTTAGAATTTCCTTCTTATATATTAAAAGTAGCTCAAATTTTAGCCCAGGTTAATTTTTCATTTTTCTTTTTAAATTATTAATAGTAGTCCTGGTCCACTGTCCATTATTGAAAATTTTATTATTAAACTATATTTGTTAAGTTGTGTTGCCCACTTGCCCTAAATCACACGCCTCTTTGTTTGTCTCATTCTCAACCTTTTGTCGCTGCAGCAAGCCCGCAGGCCTGCAGACTGCAGTGCCGCCACAACCCACAAAGTCACAAACTTATCTCAACCTTTTGGATTCGGTCCCCTCCTCGCCACCAGGTCTGCTCGCCACAAGCCACAAGGCACAAGCTTCTCAATTTGTTTTGGATTTTTCATCTGAGATTCTTCTCTGCAGATTTTCTTGGTAAAAATAAATCTTTCTGCCTTGATTGCTATTAATAGTTTCTTTTTGTTCACTGTTCAGTTTTTTGTTTTTTCTGTTCGATCAATTTTGTGAATGTTCCTTTTCTTCTCTCGAAGAGAAAAAAAAAATCTCACAGTGTTCCATTTTTTTTGTCCGGGAAAAGAAAGGGGGCATTTTTTTTGTTTTGTTCTTTGTTTTCTGAGAAATAAAATTTTCCTATTTTGTTATCTTATACAGGTTCGACGATCTGGTGACTGGTTCCATACTTCCATACAAGCACTGTAAACTGCAAGCTAAACTAGTAAGTAGTATGACACTTTTTTAATTCTGTGTGTTTATTTTTATTTATGATTTAATAGATATTTTTTTATTATGTATTATTTTGTGTGTTTGCATTTATTTGGATGCTCAAATTTTTATTTTGTGTGTTTGTAGCAAGCCAAACTGCATTCCGTGTGCTTTATTTTGTGTGTTTTTTGTGATTAAGTATATTGGTCCTTTTTGATTAATTGTACATGATAGGTTGGTTTTTCTAATGGAAGCTCAAGGAGGCAAGATGAAAAATATAATTTCATATTTTACACCAAAAGTTAGTACATCGACTAGAGAAGAGCACACTCCTATTAATGTTGAGATCTCAAATCATGATAAAGAACATCCCGCCAAGTATCAAAGAGTTCATAGTGACGTCAGTGTTTATGTTCAACTAGATCCGGCCATGCGTACTCCAATATGGCAATGCCCAGTCAATGAAAGAGATACAATTAGGCGAGCTTATATTTTAAGAGGGCCATATCAACCTATTATGGAGTACCTGCGAACCAAATTAGGAGAACAATATCGACGATTTCAAAAATGTTGGTTTGAGCAATTTCCTTGGTTAGAGTACTCTCCTAATAAAGATGCAGCCTTTTGCTTTCCATGTTTCCTTTTTCAAGAAAAAAAGGCTCGTTATTCTGCATTTACAGTTGATGGTTTTAGAGGTTGGAAAAGAGTTAATGATGGGAAAAGATGTGCTTTATTGATGCATGTGGGGAGTCCCACTTCACCACATAATAATGCCGTTCAATCTATGAGTGTTTTGATGAATGCAAGTGGTCACATCGATAATTTGATGAATGCTCAAACATTAGATGAAGTGAAGAAGAACAGATTGAGGCTTACGGCCACAATTGAAAGCATCCGTTGGCTTTGTTTGCAAGGATGTGCATTGAGAGGACATGATGAATCTTCATCTTCTAAAAATCAAGGTAATCTTATAGAGATGATAAAACTTATGGCAAAAATGGATGTTAATATTAATAATGTTGTTTTAGAAAAAGCACCCAGAAATGCAAAATATACATCACCAGATATTCAAAAAGATATTTTGCATATTCTTGCTGAGAGAGTGAGAAAAAAAATACGTGAGGAGGTTGGGAGTGCAAAATTCTGTATTTTGGTTGATGAGGCTAAAGACATATCAAATAAAGAGCAAATGGCTATTGTGTTGAGATTTGTTAATCATGAGGGCTTCTTGATGGAGCGTTTCTTTGATATTGTGCATGTTCCTGATACCACTGCAGTAACACTTAAAAAAGAAATATGTAATGTGCTTGGGCGATATCAGTTGCATATTAATGATATTAGAGGTCAAGGATACGATGGAGCTAGCAATATGCGAGGCTCCTGGAACGGGCTACAAGCTCTTTTTTTGAGAGATTCTCCACAGGCATATTATGTACATTGTTTTGCACATAGACTTCAATTGGCATTGGTAGCTGCTGCTGAAAAGGAGAGTTCTATTTGGCTGTTTTTTTCAAAATTGACTTCTATTTGTAATCTTATTAAGGCATCACCAAAACGTCACACTGAGTTGCAATCTGTCGAAGCTATTGAAATTGCAAATATGGTGGCCACTGGCATTCGTGAGACAGGTACTAAATTTAATCATATATTTTATTACTAATTAATCAAAATGAGTTTTCATTTGATATCTCATTAATCTTCCATTTCTTTTTTTTTCGACATAGGTACTGGTCTTAATCAGATTGGTACTTTGCAACGAGCTTGTAAGACACGTTGGAGTTCTCATTTTGAGTCGATTTGCAGTATGATAGATAGGTATAAATCAGTGATTGTTGTGCTTGAGCACATGGTGGAGGAAGCATCTTCGAATTCTATACGTGGGGAAGCTATGGGTTCTTTGATTGCACTCAAGTCATTTGATTTCATATTTATTTTATATTTGATGCACAAGATTATGGCAATAACAGATTTGCTTTGTCGAGCTTTGCAAGAGAAGTCTTTAGACATATTAAATGCAATGGATCTTGTGTCGACTACAAAAGCTTTACTTCATACTTTGAGAGAAGAAGGTTATGATATTCTTCTTATGATTGTTCAATCAGTTTGTGAAGATAATGGTATTGAGATACCAGATATGAATGCTTGTTATAAATCTGCTACAAGACGCTCCTGCCAACAAAGAGATTCTATTACATTTGAGCACCATTACCGTTTTGATGTATTTAATGCTACAATAGATTTTCAAGTGGAAGAGCTAAATAGCAGATTCGATGATGGAGCTGTAGAACTTCTTAGACTTAGTGCTTCTTTGGAACCTCGAGACAACTTTAAGTTGTTTAATGTTGATGATATTTACAATCTTGCAGAGAAATTTTATCCTGGTGATTTCAATGGACAAGAACTACATTATTTGAGAAGTCAGTTGGAGCATTATAAGTTGGATATAATTCAGCATAAAAGATTTCAGAATATCTCTACCATTTCTGAATTATGTCGACAATTAGTAGAGACTGAAAAGGCAAAGTATTATCACTTAATTGACAGATTGATTCGTCTTGTTTTAACACTTCCTGTTTCTACTGCAACAACAGAAAGATCATTCTCAGCTATGAAACTTCTTAAAACTTCTCTTAGAAATAAGATGGAAGAAGAGTTCTTGGCAGATTCTATGATTGTCTACATTGAACGAGAATTTACTACAAAGATTGACACTGATTCAATAATTGATGAGTTTTATTCTATGAAAAACCGCAGGGCACATCTCAAGTAGTTTTATCTTGTTCGATGTTACTATGTCACATTTTGTATTTCCATGTTACAATGCCATATTTTGTAGTCAACATTAAGCTTTATTGGCTGTATACTCAAAATGGATTGGATTGGATTTTGATATGACTTAATTTGGATTGAATATTTGCATACAGATTTATTGAACTTTAGATGATTTGTTTTATGCTCTTACAAAGGTTATGCTTGAGAATATTTGTTTTTTGTATCTTCTCTACAAATTCAAAGCATTTGATTGTGTCCATGGGTTTTTGCTTGATTGATTTGGGGGTTTAATATATCTGAGTTGCTGATATTTGTTGTAAATCACTGATGTTGATTTACTAATTTTGACGGTTGATAGTTGTTTCTATATTTATTATTTCTTCATGTTGTTACTTGTTAGAATGTTAGTGGATGGGGTTTTCTATCTTCAGTAGTTGCTATAGAAGGTCCAATAGTTGCTTCATGTTGTTAGAATATTACTAGATGAAGTTTTCTGTATTCAGTAGTTGCTTCATTATACTCATTTCCTAAACTTTTAGTTGGTATAATCTCTAGCTGACAGCATTTGCCGCTGCACCACCAGAAAGAACAACCTCCTCTAGTTCTCGCACTGTTTGACAAAGCTTTTCAACCTCTGTGACCTTCTGTTGATCCATTTTATCCATGCGACCTTCTGTTGATGCATTTTATCTAAGATCTTGTTCTCCTCTTGAAGAATAAAATAGGTAGATAATTAATTTTTAATAGAAGTAGGCCAAAAGAATTTTGGCCCAAAGATTGTTTCATAAATGAATACTGACAAATTTCAATCTGTTTCATTAACTCTTGATTCTTGTTTTGTAGGTCATCTACCATGGCAGCTTTTGCTAAAGCAATTTGGACGGTCCTTTTTGCCTCCAATAATGCAGCTTCGTTTGATTTGGTTAGTCGATCTAATACCCTGTTCTCCTCCTGTTACTTTGCAATCTGCAAAAGAGGAAAACAATTGGATAGGAATAATAAAGAATATATCTTACGGTTTATGCTCTTTCTAGACTATATTACTAGATGAAGTTTAGGGAAGTTTTTTTGTTATGCTTGTTGTTACTGCCACTTAGCCCAGGGTGAAAAAAATTCCTGGCTACGCCCCTGACGTCAACCATGGTTGGTTCTAGAGTCCACCTCGGTGGCCGCTGAGGGATCAGAAGAGTGGGCGAGATCTGAACCATCTCTGTAGAAATTGTCGGCGCCACCGACGCCGGCGACAACGGTTGGCGGAGCCAACGCAGCGTCAATCTTGTTGACCGGTGAAGATTTTTTAATTTAATATTTTAATAAAATTTTTAATAAATTAAATAGACTATAATAAAGAAAAACTATATAAATTTAATTTAAAATTTTATAAAATTTTTTAAATAAAATTTTTAAAAAATAACAAAATAATTCAATTTTATTTTATTATTTATTATTATATATTTTTTGATATTTTAATTTTTAAAAATTAAAATAAATACCATCGTCGATCCGACAACTAATATAATTTTTTATACTTAAATCTAGGATGCGAATAAGTATATAATATCATCTTTTTTATTTTTTAATTTTTAATTTAAACAAGTATACAATATCATTCTACTTAAAATTGAATTAAAGGGTAATATCATAAAATATTATACTATGTTATATATTATTACCTCCAAATAAATAATATTTTATTTGATTATCTAAATTGAACAAAAGAACATTAGGTTATGTTTCATTTTTCATAATCTTCATTATGTGATTACTTGGTAATCATATAACTAAAGATATATATATGATAACTTAAATCAAATACACCCTAAGGGTGCGTTTAGTTCAAATTATCATATATAACCTTGATTATGAAGGTTATAGGAAATGAAACATACCCGGAAGTTATTTGATTCAATTTAAGTAATCAAATAAAACTTTTTTTTTAAGGTAATAGTGTGTAACATAATATAATATTTTACTGTATTACACTTTAGTTTAATTTAAGTATGATTATTTTATATACTTATCTAAATTTAAAATAAGACAAGTAAGATGATATATATATATATATATATATATATATATATATATATATATATATATATATATATATATAAAAGATTATATCAATCGTCGAATCGATGATATATTTATTTTAATTTTTAAAAATTAAAATAATAAAAATATATAATAATAATATATAAATTTATAAATAAGATTATTTTTTTATTTTTTAAAATTTGTTTAGATAATTTTATTAAATTTTAAATTATATTTTTTTAATTTTTATTTATTTAATTTATTAAAGTTTTAATTAAAATATTAAATTAAAAAATATTTGCCGAACGCCGACCGCCGAGGCATCGGTGCCGATGTCGACCGCCGACGTCAACGTAGGTGTCCGACGTCCGACGCCTGCCGACCGCAAGTGATACCTTCGAAATTTAATAAATTGTGATTATTATTTTTGTCTTAAATGTAAATATTAAAGGATATTTTTGAAAAAATAAGTTTCATAACTCTTGAATCAAGAAAAATCTCACTTTTTTGATGTGTTAGGTATAGATCATTACTTGGGAATCACTGATTATCTAAATAAATAAAATTTTTATTGATAATCTTGGATAAATAACTAAGATTATCCTAGATAAACCTCAACTAAATATATCCTAAGAGTGAGACACCTACATTAACAAACAATACTCTAGGTGTCTTTGATTTGGCTCAGAGATACACATTGATCATCTTTAAAGATGACTTCACTATCCATGGAAATCGAAAGCATTAGAAACATAAAAATATCAAAAATGATTTAAACTCACAAACTCAATTTTATTTTATAAATAATAATTAGATAACCTTTTTCCTCTAATTTATTTATAAATTAAATCTGAAATAATGCATCGACCTCTAAAATAACTCACAATGTAAAATACGGCTATTCGAAAATCCGGACCAGAAAATTTTTGAGATTTTTCCGGATTGAGTTTAGGGTTTCCGGCCCTACGAGAGGAGCTCCAGGGGTTTTATTGTAAAAACTTAAAACTTATCAAGGGTCTCATAAAAGAAAACCTCAAATAAGTTTGCTTACGTAAATTTGCCTAAAGTTAAGGGGCTTACAGGTAGACTCTTAAATTATGAATGGATAAATAATTTATCCGTAGAAATTTATTAAAGTGGACTACAATAAGTTGGAGGGTTAAATAGCTAAAACCTTCACCCTAAGGGTAGGGTTTAAATTTCGAAGAGTGGAGGGGGTTTTCTGAAAAATGACCATCCACTTAAATGCTTTCGTCCCTCTTCTCTTCGCACGCTGCAGCCAAAACCCGAGCGTGCCCTAGCCGCAGCCAAAGACACACGCGACGCCGACTTCCTTCCTCCCCTTCGCGCGTGCCCTAGCCGCTGCGTCGTCTCCTTCCTTCTTCCTCTCCCTCTCGCATGCCCTAGCCACAGCCAAGCGTCGACTCCTCAATCGACCGCAACCAAGAAGAAGCCAACGCCTCTTCCATTGTGTCGATCGCCCGATGCCAATGTTAATCGCCGGTGATCTATTTTCCGGTAAGTTTGATTTCTTGAGCAAATTCGGTTGAGTGTAGCAAGTGGAGGCCCTCCAATCTTCTTGGATTTCACTGAGTTGATTCCTGTGGCAGCATCGCGAGGGTTGTTCCAGTGGTATCATCCTCCGCGTGACGGATCTGGACTTAGCTCGATCAAGGCTAACTTGAGAGGGGAACTTTGTGGGCGTGAGCTATTGGGAGGTAAGCTTTATGTTGATTTTGTTTGTTCATAGAGGGCTTCTGATGATCTCTTTGTGTATCCTAGCTTTGTATCCTGGATGATTTGGGTTGATTCAGTTCTAATCAAGGAATTGTGAGGTATACGAGTGAGGGTTGTTTTAGTAATTGTTTTGTTTATATACAAGACATTGCAAATTAGCTCTGATCAGTAGCATTGTTGTTACAGTTTTAGAGTTGAAACCTAGAGTTGGCAGTACCTGGAATGGGTTTGCCGTGAGCTCCATTTGGAGATGGACCGGTTATTTTGGATGGCCTAAAGAGTGAACGGGTTGAGATCTCTTTAGATCTTATGATAAATTGTTGTGTTGATAGTAAATCTGATGGTTTATTTAATTCTTCAGATTGGGTTTCCTTGTTGTGTTCGGATCGGTAGTTGAACACCAAACCTAATATTAGAAGGAGGAATGTTTAGCTAACATTTTGAGACTTGGACTATTTTAGATCGGTGGCTTGATACTCTAATTTGGGTTTTGTTGGTGTCAGATTTGTGTTCTTGGATCTATTTTGTACCAAATTTATCCTGTTTGATTTCTCTCATCTTTGATGGATTTGATAATGGATCGGCTGGAGGTGTTAGGGCTGGTATTGTCTATGTTTGGTTTGCTCTCTAGGGTCAAGATAATGGATTAGCTTGTTCAATTTTAGCAGAAATGTTGTGAGGTGGATTTTGTTTCGGTTTTGGCTTTAGGGAAATGTTGATCTGACTTCTAGAATGAATCTGCTTGTTTCAGATTTTGGAGAGTTTCCCTCTGTTCTTGTTTGGATGTTTACTACGAGCATCCGGTTGGAAAAGAAGATGGAATGAGCTGGGAGTGTTTTGGTTGAAGATCTTGTGGTTTTGCTAAGCTCTGCTACCTAGCCGTGAGCAATCTGTTGAATTGGTTTTGGAATTGGATTGTAATTGGAATTAGGTGTTAAGCTTTAATTCGTTGATCTTGCTAATGATCTTGGTAATGCTTTGTTAGGGAAATTCATGTCGGACTTGGTGATCACTTGGGTTAAACCGGGATAAACCCTAACTTGGGTCACGATTCAACCTAAACAGAAATTAATCACTAATTAGGGTTAATTAGTGACAATCACCTTTAGGATGGTGATAATTGGGTTTGTATCGTGTTTAGCTAGTTATCAGTTGATTTGATAATTAATGAACTATATCCTTTGATACAGGATGTTGATTGGTTCAGACGTATCGACGCGGAGGTTCTTTCTTGGACACAGACTTCACGTTGAAGGCGGGTACCCTTTGACTTATCTTTTAGATATTGTCATATTGCTATGCATGGTTGGTTATAGATAGCAGTAAGATTATACGCTAGCCGGGTTTATTATGCATGTCCTGGATACTTGTTAGTTATCCCTGAGTTATTATGCATATCTTGGATACTTGTTAGTTATCCCTGAGTTATTATGCATGTCCTGGATACTTGTTAGTTATCCCTGAGTTATTATGCATGTCCTGGATACTTGTTAGTTATCCCTGAGTTATTATGCCTGTTCTGGATACTTGTTAGTTATCCCTGAGTTATTATGTCTGTCCTGGATACTTGTTAGTTATCCCTGAGTTATTATGTATGTGTATCTATCATACACCATCCTTGCACTGTTGCATGCCGGCGATCAGCGACTCCCTTGTGGTTGAGCCTAATCGTCTTCCGGTACATGATAGGCACGCACGGTCACTCATGGGTTAGTGGATACCGTAGATGTGTGCATTTGCCCTGTATTGCTCCGTTCGGCCACTATGAGGAGGGTGAGCGCGGGCGTGGTAGCAGCCAGGGATCCCTTCTCGTACTGAGCCACGAGGAGATGAGAGCGGAGCTCCCTCATATATACATGGGGTAGGGGGGTGGTCCTCCGCCAGCATCCTGTCCACCCGGTCACTCAGGAGCAGTGATGGCAGGGTGCGTACAGTTTGTCACAGCTCTACCCACGCGGACGTCGTGGACGATATCCTGACTGGGACTAGGGGGTGACACATGTCATTGCACCATGTGCATACTTTGCATCGTGCATTGTTTGCTGCACTTGATTCTTGCACTTGTTTGACATGCATATTCTGGAGACTTGTTATTTGAGATTATATGACTAATGATATTTCCATGGTACTCATTGTCTTCTTTTCAGGTTAGCTGGATTCTGGTATGTATCTACCTCAGTATTTCCAGTACTATTTTTTCCATATTGTTGATATGAGACTGTATTAACGTAGATGCTTATTGTTATTATAACATACTATGCATATCTGCTGGGTATTCGCTGAGTTATGGACTCACCCCGTTGCCATATATGTTTTTATTTCAGGTTGAGATACTTGGAGTCGCCAGAAGAGCCCAGCAGCCAGTCCCTACCCATCGCGACCGTAGGGTTTTGTTTTGTATTTGTTAGTGCATTGTTTATATTCCTTTTAACGATTTGTATATGTCCTATGTGTCGTGAGCCCTAAGGGGGTTTTTGTGTATATTGGTTGTTTCGTCGTAAGTCGGACCGGTCCGCAGTCAGGTATGATTTACTTTGTGTTATGGTTAGATTATGTCTGGATTTTGAGGCCTGAGGCCAAATATATATTGCGTGGTTTGTTATATAGATTGTATGTATGTGTAAATTGTCCGCCGGACAGGGGAGGTGCTGTCCGATTTTATATTGGAACAGCGGCTCCTGGGTCTCGGGGCGTGACAATTTATTTTGGTATCAGAGCCCAGGTTGCGAGATACCTTGGGTATTTGTGGATTTTCGGTGTCTATCTGATACCAATTTATTTTGGTATCAGAACGTAGGTTTGCGATGCCTACTTGTTTTACGAGTCTTTCCGGATTTGTTCGGAGTAGTTTCCTCGATGTGGTTGTTGGGACTTGGTGCTATGGGACCTCTTCAGGCGACAGGTATTTCTTCTCATCTCTTGTAGCCATTATCCTGGTTAGGTAGGATTTAGAAATTCTCACATGTTGTTGGATCCTGTTACTATACCTGTATATCTAGGTATGATTTAGAAATTTTCTCGTGTTATCGGATCATGCTACCATTCCTGTATATTTAGGTATGGTTAGAAATTTTAGCATGTCATTGGATCAGGTTGTTATTCCTGTATGTTAAAGTATGGTTAGGAATTCTCTTATGTCATGGAATCATGTTATTATTCTTATACACATCTAGTAACTTGGTTAGACTATCCCAGCTTGGTGGGATCTTATATACATACTTGATGGATGGATATATGTAGACTTGGTTTAGTTAGATTGACATATAGTCAATCTATCTCATTCGTGATCGTTCATGTGAGCGAATAGTAACATGTTGCGGATGAGATCTTGGAGTGGAGAATGAAAATTCTCTAGTGGCACCGATTGTTGAGTCGGAAAGCCAAGGTCGAGTATGTTGACAACTTATTGGAAGTTAAGGATTTTGGGTTTTCCCTGGAACTAATTATTCAGAGCACTTGTACTAGCTATTATTAGCTGGGAGAGAACTAGGGTTGCTTGCCATAGTTGGCTCGATCAGTATAGGATTGACATATCCTGGCTCAAGGATTTTTAGACCTTTGGGTCGTTTGTGCCTGATTAGGTGACTTGGAAGACAAGTTTAGGGTACATAACCTATATTGGTGCAGAAGGATAATATGAGCTATATATTAAATGAGTGATACATCCTATTCGATGAGGACTTTGACCATGAATCACTTGTACTTGGTAGTTGACCTAGAAGGTACATGTTGATAGATGTTTTGGGTTAATATAGAAAAGTGTGAAGCTAGTTGCTTGACACTTATGGGTTACCGCTTGTACTTGGTTGAATAACTAAAAAGGTACCTACAGACTTATGATTTGCGTGGAGGCAAATCATTTATAAAACTAGACCACCTTTGGTTAGATGATATCGAGGACGACCTGTGGAGAAATAAAGGAATTGCCTCAAGAGTATGTTGAGATACTCTTAAGAGATAGTATGTCTCTATCTTCTTGTTATGGAATAGAACCTTATAGGGTTTTGACCATGGAGTGGAGGAATTGGATTGTATTGGATTACGAGTCGACGGTCGGTATGACTTGTTAGTTGCTATGCTATTCTATGAGGGATCTTGACTCATAGATTGAGTGTATAGGGTTGGATAATCTCGATGGTGCATCGAGATGTACGATTCGCTAGGGTACGGAGGATATGGTGTTAGCTTTATCCTTATCTTCTAGTGAGATATTGGACATTAATAAGGAGGTTAAAGATGTCCACTGGTTTTCGATTATTATACCCCCATCGTGAACCTATTAGTTCACGTGATGATAATGTTGATATCACCAGGGACTTTCTCTCGTTGGTGTTGAGAGATAGATTAAGATTGACGGATTGCTATGATATGTTGTATTTTGAGGATTCTATTAGTGGAAATAGACCTACCAGATTTGTAGTTTTTGATGGATCATTAAGTGGATAAATGATCTTTTGGTGGTTGATTATTTAGGAAGTTGATTATTCATGGTAACATATGGTACGACATGTTGGCACAATCTTTAAATTATATGTTATCTTCTGACAGTTTATTGAAGGATATATATACATATATATGACTTGTGATGTTTGGGAGGATGTCATTGACTTGGGGATACTCAGGTGATACTTATGAATGTAACATTCTATGTTCGAGGATCGGAGTATAGATTTGACATCAGTAATCTTAGGATTGAGGATTGTTCGGGTGGACCTGATTATCGGATGATAACCTCTGGATTGATAACTCCAGTTGCTCTGTAACATCGTAACCTTAGGGTAACAGACGAAGTGGTTACTCATGATGAGTACATACATGTTTAGTTATTAGTGTGTGCCGTATGAGGAATGAGGAAATTTGGGGACCAAATTTTTATTAGTGGGGGAGAATGTAAAATACGGCTATTCGAAAATCCGGACCAGAAAATTTTTGAGATTTTTCCGGATTGAGTTTAGGGTTTCCGGCCCTACGAGAGGAGCTCCAGGGGTTTTATTGTAAAAACTTAAAACTTATCAAGGGTCTCATAAAAGAAAACCTCAAATAAGTTTGCTTACGTAAATTTGCCTAAAGTTAAGGGGCTTACAGGTAGACTCTTAAATTATGAATGGATAAATAATTTATCCGTAGAAATTTATTAAAGTGGACTACAATAAGTTGGAGGGTTAAATAGCTAAAACCTTCACCCTAAGGGTAGGGTTTAAATTTCGAAGAGTGGAGGGGGTTTTCTGAAAAATGACCATCCACTTAAATGCTTTCGTCCCTCTTCTCTTCGCACGCTGCAGCCAAAACCCGAGCGTGCCCTAGCCGCAGCCAAAGACACACGCGACGCCGACTTCCTTCCTCCCCTTCGCGCGTGCCCTAGCCGCTGCGTCGTCTCCTTCCTTCTTCCTCTCCCTCTCGCATGCCCTAGCCACAGCCAAGCGTCGACTCCTCAATTGACCGCAACCAAGAAGAAGCCAACGCCTCTTCCATTGTGTCGATCGCCCGATGCCAATGTTAATCGCCGGTGATCTATTTTCCGGTAAGTTTGATTTCTTGAGCAAATTCGGTTGAGTGTAGCAAGTGGAGGCCCTCCAATCTTCTTGGATTTCACTGAGTTGATTCCTGTGGCAGCATCGCGAGGGTTGTTCCAGTGGTATCATCCTCCGCGTGACGGATCTGGACTTAGCTCGATCAAGGCTAACTTGAGAGGGGAACTTTGTGGGCGTGAGCTATTGGGAGGTAAGCTTTATGTTGATTTTGTTTGTTCATAGAGGGCTTCTGATGATCTCTTTGTGTATCCTAGCTTTGTATCCTGGATGATTTGGGTTGATTCGGTTCTAATCAAGGAATTGTGAGGTATACGAGTGAGGGTTGTTTTAGTAATTGTTTTGTTTATATACAAGACATTGCAAATTAGCTCTGATCAGTAGCATTGTTGTTACAGTTTTAGAGTTGAAACCTAGAGTTGGCAGTACCTGGAATGGGTTTGCCGTGAGCTCCATTTGGAGATGGACCGGTTATTTTGGATGGCCTAAAGAGTGAACGGGTTGAGATCTCTTTAGATCTTATGATAAATTGTTGTGTTGATAGTAAATCTGATGGTTTATTTAATTCTTCAGATTGGGTTTCCTTGTTGTGTTCGGATCGGTAGTTGAACACCAAACCTAATATTAGAAGGAGGAATGTTTAGCTAACATTTTGAGACTTGGACTATTTAGATCGGTGGCTTGATACTCTAATTTGGGTTTTGTTGGTGTCAGATTTGTGTTCTTGGATCTATTTTGTACCAAATTTATCCTGTTTGATTTCTCTCATCTTTGATGGATTTGATAATGGATCGGCTGGAGGTGTTAGGGCTGGTATTGTCTATGTTTGGTTTGCTCTCTAGGGTCAAGATAATGGATTAGCTTGTTCAATTTTAGCAGAAATGTTGTGAGGTGGATTTTGTTTCGGTTTTGGCTTTAGGGAAATGTTGATCTGACTTCTAGAATGAATCTGCTTGTTTCAGATTTTGGAGAGTTTCCCTCTGTTCTTGTTTGGATGTTTACTACGAGCATCCGGTTGGAAAAGAAGATGGAATGAGCTGGGAGTGTTTTGGTTGAAGATCTTGTGGTTTTGCTAAGCTCTGCTACCTAGCCGTGAGCAATCTGTTGAATTGGTTTTGGAATTGGATTGTAATTGGAATTAGGTGTTAAGCTTTAATTCGTTGATCTTGCTAATGATCTTGGTAATGCTTTGTTAGGGAAATTCATGTCGGACTTGGTGATCACTTGGGTTAAACCGGGATAAACCCTAACTTGGGTCACGATTCAACCTAAACAGAAATTAATCACTAATTAGGGTTAATTAGTGACAATCACCTTTAGGATGGTGATAATTGGGTTTGTATCGTGTTTAGCTAGTTATCAGTTGATTTGATAATTAATGAACTATATCCTTTGATACAGGATGTTGATTGGTTCAGACGTATCGACGCGGAGGTTCTTTCTTGGACACAGACTTCACGTTGAAGGCGGGTACCCTTTGACTTATCTTTTAGATATTGTCATATTGCTATGCATGGTTGGTTATAGATAGCAGTAAGATTATACGCTAGCCGGGTTTATTATGCATGTCCTGGATACTTGTTAGTTATCCCTGAGTTATTATGCATGTCTTGGATACTTGTTAGTTATCCCTGAGTTATTATGCATGTCCTGGATACTTGTTAGTTATCCCTGAGTTATTATGCATGTCCTGGATACTTGTTAATTATCCCTGAGTTATTATGCCTGTTCTGGATACTTGTTAGTTATCCCTGAGTTATTATGCCTGTCCTGGATACTTGTTAGTTATCCCTGAGTTATTATGTATGTGTATCTATCATACACCATCCTTGCACTGTTGCATGCCGGCGATCAGCGACTCCCTTGCGGTTGAGCCTAATCGTCTTCCGGTACATGATAGGCACGCACGGCCACTCATGGGTTAGTGGATACCGTAGATGTGTGCATTTGTCCTGTATTGCTCCGTTCGGCCACTATGAGGAGGGTGAGCGCGGGCGTGGTAGCAGCCAGGGATCCCTTCTCGTACTGAGCCACGAGGAGATGAGAGCGGAGCTCCCTCATATATACATGGGGTAGGGGGGTGGTCCTCCGCCAGCATCCTGTCCACCCGGTCACTCAGGAGCAGTGATGGCAGGGTGCGTACAGTTTGTCACAGCTCTACCCACACGGACGTCGTGGACGATATCCTGACTGGGACTAGGGGGTGACACATGTCATTGCACCATGTGCATACTTTGCATCGTGCATTGTTTGCTGCACTTGATTCTTGCACTTGTTTGACATGCATATTCTGGAGACTTGTTATTTGAGATTATATGACTAATGATATTTCCATGGTACTCATTGTCTTCTTTTCAGGTTAGCTGGATTCTGGTATGTATCTACCTCAGTATTTCCAGTACTATTTTTTCCATATTGTTGATATGAGACTGTATTAACGTAGATGCTTATTGTTATTATAACATACTATGCATATCTGCTGGGTATTCGCTGAGTTATGGACTCACCCCGTTGCCATATATGTTTTTATTTCAGGTTGAGATACTTGGAGTCGCCAGAAGAGCCCAGCAGCCAGTCCCTACCCATCGCGACCGTAGGGTTTTGTTTTGTATTTGTTAGTGCATTGTTTATATTCCTTTTAACGATTTGTATATGTCCTATGTGTCGTGAGCCCTAAGGGGGTTTTTGTGTATATTGGTTGTTTCGTCGTAAGTCGGACCGGTCCGCAGTCAGGTATGATTTACTTTGTGTTATGGTTAGATTATGTCTGGATTTTGAGGCCTGAGGCCAAATATATATTGCGTGGTTTGTTATATAGATTGTATGTATGTGTAAATTGTCCGCCGGACAGGGGAGGTGCTGTCCGATTTTATATTGGAACAGCGGCTCCTGGGTCTCGGGGCGTGACACACAAACTCAAATAGCTAATTATACAATGATTTCAATAACTATTGTCATGATCTAGAAGGATCTTTCCTATCAAGGATGGACCCTCAATGGCAACAATATTTATCCCTATCCACAAATAACACACAATTAGAAATAGACAATATTAAAAAAATAATAATTATTACATTTTAATCAATGTTCTAAACTAAATTGACAAGGACATACGGTTGACTCGTACCAACTAAAATAAATTAGACTCACGCTATGAATGGACATATCCTACAATGGGAAAATGAAATAAACAAAGACACACTAAAACCTATCTTCAAAGAGTGGTTGACATCTTTTGAGAAAGACCTAAACCAAAAGCAAAATTTGTAAAAATTATTCATCTTTATTTTTTTAATCTAAATGGATCTCATTTAACAAAACGATCATCCCGTAGTCATCAAGTAAAGAATGGCGAAAACCGCATAACATACTCGGATATATGACCCTACATATGTACTTTAAGCAAGCTTACAACCAAATCAATTTACCCTATTTACATCCCTTGCAATTGTAGGATGTGAACTTGCTCAAAGACACCTCATAGTTAGAACGATATGATCCGAGTCTATTATATTAGTACTAGTAGCATTCCTCCTTTGCTTGCATGATTTCTACTTGTTCCCTATGATCCTACTCACTTTTAGCTTAACTAAAAGAACATGTCCCATCTAATGACCAAACTCATGATTATACCTAAACCCTTATCGCGGTAGTCCATTCTTTTGTCGGTAGGAATCATCATAATGAAGTGAAGAAACAAAGTGAGAAGCATGGAATCTATTTGCTTTCCCTCTTGCAATGATGCATATGATTTTCCACAAAACAAAGAATAGGGATGTGTTTGTATTGCGGGGGCAAATGCTAGTGTTAGAGTGGGGGGTGGAGGAGCTAGGGCACTTATCTTTTTAGGACAAGCCATGTATTATGAAACCATTAAATTTAACATAGAAAATTAGGTTGATTGCTAAATCTATCTTGTAATTTATAACTTTCGAGATGAATCTATCATGTACTTTTAAAAATCTATGAGGTACATTTGGAAATGGGCAATTTACCAAAGGGCGTACCCAAATATTGGTATTTACCAAAATGCGTACCATGATTTCATTGTTACCAAATAACGCACTTATATTAGTGAACTTCCTCTTATACCCCTTCTGCCAAAGTACTGCATGTCATTTTCATTCTCTTTCTCTTTCTCTTTTTCAATAACGAATTTCGAGGTATTTAAAAATATTTTTTCAGACTTTTTATTTTAAAATAATATATTATGGAATCGGATAAAAAACGTACGATAAAAATCAAAAAAATATTTCAATTAAAAAAATATCTCAATTAATAATTTAATATTTTTTAAAAATATAAATAAATTATTTTTTATATTTGATTAATATAAATTAATATATTTAATAATATTATTAAATATATTAATATATAAAAAACTTTAAAAAAAGTTGAAGTTTTTTTTTTAATTTCAAACAGCATTTTATTTCAGGCCCTGCGAGGGCCTGAAATATTTTATTTCAGGCCCTGCGAGGGCCTGAAATATTTTATTTCAGGCCCTGCGTGGGTCTGAAATAGAAATAACTCAGGGCCTGAAATTAAATGATTTCAGGCCCTGCGTCGAATTAAAATCATGTGTTATGATAGGGTTTTTTACGTAGGTCTAAAATGTAAAGAAACATCTCTTTATATTTTTGAAATCACAATAAAAATCATTAAGAAAGACTACTTTACGAGAGGAATTCTAATTAATATAAAATGACCATTATATTAAAAATGAATTTTATATATATATATATATATATATAAAAAGAAGTCAAATATTATTTATTATATTAATTTAATATTATATATTATATTAATATATTATATGACTTCAGGTCCTCCTTAGGCCTGAAGTCAGATGACTTCAGGCCCACCTTGGGCCTGAAGTCATCTGACTTCAGGCCCTGCGTAAATAATTAATTTAATAAAAATAATTAATTATAAAAAAATTTTAATGATTATTTTTGGTGTCTAAACTTCTAATGATTAAAAATTATATTGCAATAGGAGTTTTCTAGGTCTATCAGTCGGTTTCGCTCAAAACCCACCGATATTTTTTCAGAAATCCAGATATAAGAGGTCCATCAGTGGGTTTTGCTCAAAACCCACTGATGGACTAAACTACACCTATTGCTTTGGGAAAAATAATAATTTGAGGTTTGGACACCTAAAATACATTCTCCTAACTCTACCCTAACTATTGATAATGTTTTTTCAGAAATCCAGATATGGGAGGTCCATCAGTGGGTTTTGCTCAAAACCCACTGATGGACTAAACTACACCTATTCCTTTGGGAAAAATAATAATTTGAGGTTTGGACACCTAAATTACATTCTCCTAACTCTACCCTAACAATTGATAATATTTTTTAAGAAATCCAGATATGGGAGGTCCATCAGTGGGTTTTGCCCAAAACCCACTGATGGAAGAACTAAAAATCGAAAAAATATTTCAATAAAAAAAATATCTAAATTAATAATTTAATATTTTTTAAATATATAAATAAATTATTTTTTATATTTGATTAATATAAATTAATATATTTAATAATATTATTAAATATATTAATATATAAAAAACTTAAAAAAACAGTTGAAGTTTTTTTTCTTAATTTCAAACAGCATGGGCCTGAAATATTTTATTTCAGGCCCTGCGTGGGCCTGAAATAGAAATAACTCAGGGCCTGAAATTAAATGATTTCAGGCCCTGCGTCGAATTGAAATCATGTGTTATGATAGGGTTTTTTATGTAGGTCTAAAATGTAAAGAAACATCTCTTTATATTTTTGAAATCACAATAAAAATCATTGAGAAAGACTACTTTACGAGAGGAATTCTAATTAATATAAAATGACCATTATATTAAAAATGAATTATATATATATATATATATAAAGAAGTCAAATATTATTTATTATATTAATTTAATATTATATATTATATTAATATATTATATTTTAATAGATTTTGATTTGAGGGCCTGAAGTCATTTGACTTCAGGCCCTCCTTAGGCCTAAAGTCAGATGACTTCAGGCCCTCCTTGGGCCTGAAGTCATCTGACTTCAGGCCCTGCGTAAATAATTAATTTAATAAAAATAATTAATTATAAAAAATTTTTTAATGATTATTTTTGGTGTCCAAACTTCTAATGATTAAAAATTATATTGCAATAGGAGTTTTCTAGGTCTATCAGTCGGTTTCGCTCAAAACCCACTGATATTTTTTCAGAAATCCAGATATGAGAGGTCCATCAGTGGGTTTTGCTCAAAACCCACTGATGGACTAAACTACACCTATTGCTTTGGGAAAAATAATAATTTGAGGTTTGGACACCTAAAATACATTCTCCTAACTCTACCCTAACTATTGATAATGTTTTTTCAGAAATCCAGATATGGGAGGTCCATCAGTGGGTTTTGCTCAAAATCCACTGATGGACTAAACTACACCTATTCCTTTGGGAAAAATAATAATTTAATAATTTTTAATAATATTATTAAATAATATATTTAATAAATTAATAAATAATATAGATTAATATAAATTAATATATTTAATATATTATTAAAAATTATTAAATTATTAATTTTCCCATAGG
>JAGFNQ010006758.1:455516-480440 GCA_024364735.1 Boesenbergia rotunda | reverse complement strand
CCCCAAAGTAATAGGTGTAGTTTAGTTCTTCCATCAGTGGGTTTTGAGCAAAACCCACTGATGGACCTCCCATATCTGGATTTCTGAAAAACATTATCAATAGTTAGGGTAGAGTTAGGAGAATGTATTTTAAGTGTCCAAACCTCAAATTATTATTTTTCCCAAAGCAATAGGTGTAATTTAGTTCCATCAGTGGGTTTTGAGTAAAACCCACTGATGGACCTCCCATATCTGGATTTCTGAAAAACATTATCAATAGTTAGGGTAGAGTTAGGAGAATGTATTTTAAGTGTCCAAACCTCAAATTATTATTTTTCCCAAAGCAATAGGTGTAGTTTAGTTCCATCAGTGGGTTTTGAGTAAAACCCACTGATGGACCTCCCATATCTGGATTTCTGAAAAAATATCAGTGGGTTTTGAGCGAAACCCACTGATAGACCTAGAAAACTCCTATTACAACATAATTTATAATCATTAGAAATTTGGACATCAAAAATAATCAAGAAGTTTTTTTAAATTAATTATTTTTATTAAATTAATTATTTACGCAGGGATCATGACTTCAGGCCTAAGGAGGGCTGAAGTCATCTGACTTCAGGCCTAAGGAGGGCCTAAAGTCAGCTATCAAAATCTATTAAAATTAAATATATTAATATAATATATAATATTTAAATTAATATAATAAATAATATTTGACTTCTTTATTCAAAGAATCGATATATATATATATATATATAATTCGTTTTTAATATAATGTTGATTTTATATTAATTAGAATTTCTCTCGTAAGGTAGTCTTTCTTAATGATTTTTATTGTGATTTCAAATATATAAAGAGATGTTTCTTTATGTTTTAGACCTACGTAAAAAAAACCTATCATAACACATAATTTCAATTCGACGCAGGGCCTGAAATCATTTGATTTCAGGCCCTGAGTTATTTCAGGCCCACGCTGGGCCTGAAATATTTTATTTCAGGCCCACGTTGGGCCTGAAATCTTTTGATTTCAGGCCCAGCGTGGGCCTGAAATCAAAAGATTTCAGACCTTTCTAATTTCAAGGTGTTTATATATTAATATATTTATTAAATATTATTTAATATATTAATTAATATTAATCAATATAAAAATGATCTCCGCTCATCTAATTTATATAAAATGATCTCTGTATATATTTGAAATCACGTTTGATGAGATATTTTTTTAATTGAAATATTTTTTCGGTTTTTATCTTACGTTTTTTATCCGATTCCATAATATATTATTTTAAAATAAAAAGTCTGAAAAAATCTTTTCAAATGTCTCGGAATTCGTTATTAAAAGAAAAGAGAAAGAGAAAGAGAATGACATGCAGTACTTTGGCAGGAGGGGTATAAGAGGAAGTTCACTAAAATAAGTGCGTTATTTGTAACAATCAAAGGCGTAGCCAGTACTGGACTGCACTGGGCTGAAGCCCAGTGCAGCCCAGCAATTTTAAACACTAATATATTATTTATTTTTTGCTGAAACTTTTCTTTTTACTGCTGCCCTAATTTTCTACCGCCGTAACTTTACTTTTTGCTTTCGCCACTGCCGCATCTATTCTTCCTACTCTTTTTTTTTCTTACCATCAGTCCATCATCATGTTATCCTTTCTTTGAGCATGAACTATGAAGCACCTTTCTCTGGGCATGAAGCACACATCGAGGTAGTGATCGTCGCCACCTTCAGCAGATGCATCATATCCTTCTTCAGCCATCGGTTCTCCTCGCTCGCTCGACGCATTGCGCAATACCTTTTCTGCTTTTCATGCATCGGTACGGTAATCCATCTTCATTATATTCATCCTTTAATTTCTTATTGATTGAAATTATTCTGACTAGGAAATGTATATTTTTTTTCCAATCGTTTCATCAATTTCGCCCCTAGAATTTATCTCTTTTATTCCTCCCCAATCAATGGAAACAGAGGGACAACTGGACAAGAATATGAATTGGGATTGAGTTTTTTTTTGTTTTTTTTTCTGATTTTAGATATTTTATGTTTCAGTAAAATTAAATATGATACCATAGGAAGAAGGTGAATAATTTCCAATACCGATTTTCTTTTGCATTACTTTAGTTAACATTGATTCTAGCCCAGGGCTGTTGAAGATCCTGGCTACGCAATTGGTAACAATGAAACCATGGTACGTCTTTTGGTAAATACCAATTTTTGGGTACGCCCTTTGGTAAATTTCCGTTATAAATATAATACTTTATGACCTAAGTTAATCAACTTATGATTGGCTGCTAGCTAGGGCTTACACTAGCAACACTGGGCTCAATGACAAAGACTGCAAATATTCCATAATGTATGACATCCTAAGAATGGAGGAGTGATCACAAGGTTATCAGATGATCTCCTAGATGCCCCTTACTGATACGTGTTGCTGGATGAGTAGATGAGCAACCAATGGTTGTTAGATCTTGACCCTTTATTGACTCTAACAATGATGATATTTCTATCGACGTCAGGATACAGTCCTGACAACTATATATATAGACGCACACGATGATATATAATAACCAAAGATTCCGAATTGCCCCCAGAGTGTAGCATAGTCGGTGGCCCACATGGCATCTCTGGCGCAACAGTCATGGGTCAATTCCTAGGAATTGATGACTTGCATGCTCTACCCCACCATACGCTTAACGCTTGTGTACTTGAATTAACCTCTCTCCATATTCGTGGGGAAGACTTTATAGGGTCGTTAAGGTAGCGGATCTATCTTTTTTAACAAAGTATTCCGAATTCTCTTCATCTCCACTAGATTCTATCTTTCTTCTCCATCTTCATTCTTTAACATATCTTCTTAAACAAATCCTAACTTGAACATTAAAATAGCTCCGGGATCCCTCTCCAGCCAATCTAGTCCCTTATTTGAGTGCATCTTAGGTTTCTTTTTCTAGAGTGTGCGTACATGATATTAGATCAAACCCACATGGAGGACGTTTCTTATAAGTAATTTCCAATTAAAGAACACAGAATAAGGATATATATTATCAAATATAAACCATGTCAATACCATGGTATTGCATTCGATCAAGATACGCTCCATAATTTAGAAAAGGGGAGGGTGTTTATATTGACATTTTAGATTTTGAATAGCGAGATATAACGACTATTTCATAAATAAAATATCTAAATCAAATTTTTAAGTGAATAAAAAAATATTAATGCATTAGATTATATAAATAATGAAAGAATAATTTATTATGATTAAATAAAATATTATCGCATATCGCTTATCTGAAGTGATTGAGTATCACTAGTTTCATTATCACTAGTTTGATTATAAAATAATGACGGATAAAACATTTTTACCCTAGCAGCACAATGGCTCTCCACTTGGTCTCATAAAAATTTTTCATCAATCAGCAAAGTAAATCAGAGAAGTTTACATCTAACAACAAACATTCTCAGATCTGTTACCCATTAAAAGGAAAAATTCTCGATAATATACCGAAGCTGAGTTTTGAGCTCTAGATCATTAACTTATCACTGGAGGATCTAATAATGACATCTTGTCTCGAGGTGACAAAATAAAATATTAGCTCTTATGTGAGGTGAGTATTAGTATATGATAAAATAAATTATTTATGTAAAGATAGAATTATTCTATGGTCGAATTAGTCTTTTAATTATTATTACTTGTATATTTATATCTTCTTTTCTTTGTAAACGCTAAGTTTTAATGAATACAATTATATAGACATCGTTTGTTCTTTTCTTTCTCTTGTCTCTTTCTCTTTCTCTTTGCATCGTCTTTCAGATTATATTTGTATTATTTTCATGATATTAGAGCAAGGTCTTGTCATGCCGAAAAGTGTAAATTTGGAAGGATTTCAACGTTATCATCAAGATTTATGATTTGAAGATGTCTGAAGGTCGATCATTGTGAGGCTTCTTCAGCGATTTCTATATCGTTGTTGGTTTGTTAAAAAAATTGACAATTGCATCTATAGAAAAATGATATTTTCTTGAGTTTTAACCATTAATCGCTTGAAACTTTGAGGGAACATTCCTCGCTCCTAGGGCTACATTTCAGACGATGGAGATCCGATTTTGAGTTCTTTAAATCCACCTGACGGCTAAAAAATATAACTATTAATTCTGTCTTCTCCTTGGAAATCCAATAGTCAATCACAACAAGGATTTCTTAATTTGGAACATCTACAACAAAAAGGCAGGATGCAATATCCATCGTTAAAGCGTAATAGAATGGACGACACTTTAAATTTTGATTCTGACAATTGTACGCCGAATCATGGTACTAATTACCTCTAAAACTAACTTAGGCAGCCCTTGGGTGACACGTAGCAGGGAGAGAACAAGACATTTATTACAGGGGATATCAAAAGTTCGGAGTAATTATGTTACCGTACGTGCGTGTCATTCAACATTTATGACGCATGTAAGCACCTTCGTACAGAATTGACACGTTAGCCTTAGACCTATGTCAAACCTAGACCAGGACACTGGTCTAATCAGTCGGACTGGATTCCTCCTTTGACTAGACTAAAAAGGGAGACTTATGATACGAGGGAAATTTGCGGCTCTCAGTCCACATAGGATAAGTCAAAGGTTAGATAATCGACGTGGTCGAACAAGACAACACACAACAACAAGGATTAAAGAGGCATTCATAGACACGGGTGCAGATCAAGCCGTCGAAGCAGACAACCCAGGCCAACTAGGTTACTCGAGTGGACGTCTCTTATTCAAACTTGTGTCTTGATTTAATTTACATGATAGGCACATCAAGGGATAGGACTTTGACTTGTAAGCGGTTGGTTACTGTTTAAGGAAGGACGCCAAATCAGAATCACATAGCGAACGTCCAACCGATACTCAATCCAAGTTACCAGCTGATCGGCGGACCTCAGTACCACACTTAGAATTGTATAGCACCCGTAACACAAAACATAGTACCTACAACACGGGCCTAGCTGAAGGGAAAAGGGCAGCTATTGATGGTCCTACATATCCTACAACCGATCGGCTAACATACTTAGAGTATACAATCAACCATCCTAGATAAGGTGATAGCTGATCGGCCAACCTGCTTATAGTGCACGGCCGACCAGCCAATAGAATGACTACGACCGGTCGACCAACATATTTCGACCCCTTAACAATTCAGCTATTTTGACTAGCTCAAAGACAAACCACACACGCCCATTAGGCTACAAGCAATCCCAATTACTATCCCTAACCAGGTCTAACTATAGTTGGGATGGACCTCCACGTTCATATTGGGCCAGGCCCCACAAATTGGGCCCCACAAGTTGGGCTTTCTTATTGGACCTCCACGTGCACATACAGGCAACTCCATCAGCCCAATTACACACAAATCTAGGCCAATATATGATAACACCAGAATAAATATTATCGTGCCACCATATCACTAACTTGCTTAATGGACCATTGACCTATTTTTTTTATCGGACTTTTTACAAAAAATCTACTGTTTTGACAGCCATAAGACTGTTGACATGACATCCTGACAGTGGAAGGTCGTCAAAGGGTGTCGCCTATATAAAGGGGTCCCTCTTCAGCGCAGGTATGTTTTTCAAATTTTGTTGTATTACGTTCTATTTTCTCCACCATATTTCCACCTAGCTCGTGTGGCTACTGACTTGAGTGTTGGAGTACATGCGCTAGGGATTCCCTAGTTGCTACTAATATTTTTTTCTTGAGAATTTTCTTTTTTAGGATTTAATGATGATGGTGATGTCAATCCAACACAAATTAATATTTTCTTCCCATCGTCCTTCACCATTCGTGGGCTGGATCAGTATAATTTAAAAATGAATTATGAACTACATGTGAAATACATAATTAATATTTTTTGTTATCATAAATATTATATTGACTTTTAAAAAAAAATCCTCGCAAATCCCTCTTGAGTCTCGACCCTTGTGCAATGCAATCTATTTCGAATTTCAACCTTATAAGGAGACAAAGGCATGGATCATCTGGCTAAAGTGGCGGTGGTAACTTTACTCTCTCTGCAATCCTTGCCGCCTCACACAAAGGCGAGGCAGGGAACCCGGCCGCTTGTTCCACTCGTTGGGCCTCGATCTATTCTGTACCTCCTCTCTTTGATCAAACAAGGATCGTTACATTTGGTTGCCCTCATTTTGTGTGTTAGTGTGCCTGTTTTCTAAGAGTAATTCGATGTGGTTGTGTGGTGGAATAATATGCAATATGTGCAATCGGAGTTTTATGCCGTGCGGAAGAGGGACCTACGAAGTGTCGTCCATTATTTGAATTTTATTGAACAATATCATGAGGTACGTCCTTATTTTGCATGCATATATATAATCAGAGCTGGACAGGTTCGATCAACAACGACATGACTTGTTTCTGGGTTTCTCCATCCGAATTCGCATATCCATCTCCTTTTCCATAAAAGAATTGCGCCGCTCGAGGGATATTAATCGCCACATTCTGGAAATATTCTTCGAACGACGACGTCGCCACCCGGTTCCCGTTCAGCACCCTCCATTTCGCCTCCATCACTTGCTTTATATGCTCACGGGCAACAGCCTCCGGCACCTTCCTCTCGTGCATGCAGCACTGCACCGCCTTCTGCACATCTCCCCTCGCCAGCTCATGCTGTAGTACTTAATTAAGCCAGTTAATTTTGATATATATTGATTAAGTAATAATTCATTGAAGAATTTAATTTTAGCACCGTGGAGGTTCCAAAATCGTCATGGAGTCGAGCAAGCATACAGGAGGGTTGCACAACGGAAGGGTAAGTGGAGAACTTATCCAAGTCCTCCTTCGTGAGATCTTTGCCCATGCAGTAAGCTGTGGACAGTACCAACGCGCCTGATATCGATATCCATGCGCAGTCTAAATACTCATCCAACGTTGGTGTATACCCTGCGTGGTACCATTTGGCTTCCTGCATGTATGTTTTGCACAATTCTGCCCACTAAAATCAACCAAAAAGAAAGATAAGATTCATATATATTGTGACCTATATATAAGTATATTAATTAATATTAATTGGTGAATTACCGCCCTCTTGAGGTAAGGTATTATGTCTACTCCCTTATCTCTCATGACCTGGTAGCCTGCATCATTTACCGTGTTGAAGACGGCTAGAAAACATAGTTTCATGTACTCTGGGAGCTTATGGATCGCGTTAACATCCCATCTGATCACACAAGTGTAGCGAAAGTATAATTGAATTAGAATGTAACTGAATTTATAGGAATTGATTAGATTATTAGTTAAGTAATTAATTACCTCTCCATTATATCAGTGAATAGTTCTAGCTCATCGAGCGTTCCATACACGTCGTAAACGTCATCGATCATTGTTATGAAGCAAATAGTCTTTGTTTGCAACTCCCTGAAAGCCCAGCTATCTGGCTCAAATGCAAAGCCGACGGTCCACAAGTAGTTCTCGGTCAATCTATCTCTGAAAAATGTCAGCTTCTGGGGAAGCCCGAGATCCGTCCACCATCTAATAATTTTTGTTTTCATGCATTATAATTAAGGATTAAATAACAAATTAATAATGAATTTATAAATAAATACATGTACGTACCTTGAGACTTCTCTAAGTTCTCGCTTGTAGAGGTTCTGCAGTGCGTTGAAATCCGACTTGGCCAACAAAAGCAGAGCAGGATCCATGGCGGGATCTCTCTGCCATGCCCCAATGAACCACTTCGTGTGCAATCGCTGGAATCTCCTGTTCAGTGGGAGCTCCAACGCGTGGGCCACTTGCTCCCTGATCAGGCCAGGCTTCAAAGATCCTTCTTCCTCCAAGAGGTTCTTGAGGTGCTTGGTTGTGAACTCCCTGGCCTCATGCAATAACTCCTCGCCATCTTTTTTCAAGATAAGAAGCCTCGTACAAACTCAGTAATCCATCGGCCTGGCTCTGGAGCTGGTCTTCGAAATTGCCTTTGTCGTCTTTAAATTTCTTGAATATATCTTAATCATTAACCAACAAGGTTAATTTATTGGAATTGACGAAGTTAATGCAGTAGATATTCATGGCCGATCATTTATTGACTAGTGTTGTTAACGATGACTCACCTTCGGAAACAGAGAAGCCGTTTTCTCTGAGAAGCCTAAAGAGCAACGCTGAGGCGTGCAGATTGTCCTCGAGCTGCAAGCTTATGTCCTCGAAAGATGCGTGAAACCCTCGCAAAGTGTCCTTAATCTCATTCTTGAAGTGATAAGCCACCCCGAGCTGTTGCAGGTGGTCGATGAGCTGAAGCTGCTCCTCCACTTGACCTTTCTTCTCTTCCATCAGCTTGCTAGTTTGATTCTTGAGTAATTTAATTCTCTCAGCGTGGTCTTCCTCATCCGCCTACAATCAATATACTCAAAGAAGATTATGAAAAAGAAGAAGAAGAAGAATTAGAACGTAACTTAATTAGAGAATTAATTAATCAATATATAATATTTACTGTGTGGCTAAGAGTGAGAGATTGAATGCGGTCGTGAGTCCATATGCTGGGCTGGTAATTCCCCGACTTCCTCCTCAACGGAGATTCAGATTTCTTGACGACGGCGGCTGGACGGGAACCTCCGAGATCACCGCGAGAACTGAAGGTCGCCGAAGCTGCGAAAGAAAGGGAGACAGACATTTTGTGTGCGCGCGTGTTTGTATATGGGATAGAAATTACTAGATTTGTTATGTTATTTATGGAGCAAATTCAAAGGGATTCTTCATTATATTAATTCGTCCATTGTGCAAGTCTCGTAGTTTTGTGATTACGGCATTTACATATTCCAAGAGATTTTACCAAAAACGTGTGGTATTTTTTAAATAAGATCTAATCCAATAGTTCGATCCTTGTCTTTGCCGATAAAATTTAAGACACAAATGTCGAGGTTGACTTAGAAGATTAAGTTAAGGGAAAATTATCCTAAATATCCTGTATGTCAATTTTCTCCTCAGTCATTGCGTCAGAAAAAATTTATTTCCACTCCCTACCTACGATGTTTCAACTACAGATTTACCGAATTATTCCTCAATTTTTTTAAAGTACAGAAAGTCTGAAATCAAGTAAAATTCTTTCTAAATTCAGCATCATTTAACTAAAATTTAATATATTTTATATCAAATTGAGTATAACTTAATCAATTCATCCTAATCAAATCAATTGGTATGAACTCCTAATCAATTGGTCCGGTGAAAAAAAAATTTTGCTCAATTTTATAGAACATATACTAAATTCTAATTGAAATATGGGGAAATTTTCTTAAACTCCCCAAGCTCAAACTCAACTTTGCATGCAGTCCTCATTCAAAATTTTCTTTGCATGCAGTCCCTGATGGGATTGATAAGACAGTTCTGTGAGTATTATTTGAAGAAAGTTAAGTATAAAAGTTAGAAATTTGAGTATGTAAGATTGCATCCACCACATCAAAAAACTGTGTACTCAATTTTCACTCTTTTATACTCACTTTTCACTCTTTTATACTCATTTTTCACTGATGTATACTCAATTTTCACTCTTTTATATTCAATCCATCAGGGAGTAAATGCAAAGAATTTATCAAATAGTGAGTGGAAGCAAAGATCAAATGGGGATTGGGGAGTTTTCTGCAATTTACCGTTGAAATATACTGAATTTAGAAAGAATTATACTTATTTTTAGAATTTTTATACGTATAAAAAGTGTGGTACTTAAACTGATAGAAAATAACTAGATTTTAATTATACGATACTGAATTTAGGAGGAGTGATACCTCGTTTTAGACTTTTAGTACCTAAAAATAATAAGGACAATTAGGTATGAACTCATAATCAATTGGTCCGGTGGAAAAAAAAATTATGCTCAATTTTATAGAACATATACTAAATTCTAATTGAAATAGGAAGAATTATATTTCATTTTGGGATTTTTTTTACCTAAAAATAATAAGGGCAATTAGGTAAAGTAATATTTATTAGAGAGCTGAAGTAAATGAATCTTTGTACGTAGAGAGTAGAAATGAATTTTTTCTGATATAGGGACTGAGGATAAAATTTAAGATTCAATCGAGGATTTAAAAGTAATTTATCCTTAAGTTAATGTTGTTTACTGTGATTAATTAATTAATACTTATATATGATCATTTAAGAATTAATTTGTTTGTGGCTAAGTTATTTATTAGTTTATAAATAAGTTATTTATTCATCAACGAAAACAGAAAAATTAATAAATATCTTCTTTAAATTTTTAACCTTTTTATTTTATTTTATTAATAAATATAAATGTATTAAATTGAATAATTAAAATTACTCCTCTATTACTTCATATCTATCCCTTACATTATCATATTCCCCTCGGGAGTACGAGTTAATGGTACGTAAAAACATAACAGAGAATTTCACTGTCTCTGTTGACCCTCGTCCAGACATCTCTCACTTATTGAACGTCTCTGCTTTACCTCCCTCCCTATAATAATGAGCTGGCCGTCGGAGTAAATCGGAAAACGCTCGCAATAGACGATCTAGAAGACCAGCGTCCCAGGATTCGCGCCCCATTTAAAGAAAAAATTCCTACAAATACGCCGTAGCTACGAATCGAACCGTGAATATCTGGAATAGTAACTAATCACCATACCGTTGCATTGTAACCTCGGAATCAATAATAATGAACCTAGAGATCGCTAATGTAGCGGTTCTAATTTTTTTTCTTAACATTATCCTATTATAAATTGTCCATCAAATTTCATTAAAAGTCTGTATCCAATATTTATATACTATTTAAATACCTAGATATAATGCAAATAAAAATTTAAAAATTATTGTCTTAATTTTATAAACAATTTGTTCCAATATTGTCTGATGACCTTCAAGATAGCGGATTCTTTCCTGGATCGACTTTATGTTGCCATGCTATAAGTATACACTATTTGATCCTGTCGCAGAGTGAGATAAACTCTCAAGAGTAGAGTAGACCTGAGTATCGCTGATGCTGGCTCCGACTTACAAGAAAATGACCGTTAGCAACCTACCGAGAAAAGTCCCCAACAAGATCCTCCGACGATCAAGTCAGTCTCCACGAGAAAGGAACAAAGCAATGGAACAGTAGAACAAAAATATTATCACGCGTACCTGCGAAGTGGAGAGCGGAGAGGCTTATATAGCCGAGGGAGCTGATAGTTTCTGCCCGTGTCTGCCACCTTTTATCGTATGGGAGCAGGGCAAGGTGTCACATGCGGGGGCAGGGTAAAGTGTCGCATGCGAGGGGGGGGGGGGGGGTAAGGCAAGAGGCGCTATCGGCTCGCTGACGGGCGCCGTCCGATGCCGCTCGGTCTGACACAAGCGTAGGTTGCTGTGGTACGAAGTGCAAGGGTATGGTAGGAGGATGCTGTGTCAGCGGGATACTCGCGATTAGGGCACGAACGGTGTCAGACCTGTGCCGACTCCCATACTACTGCTATTGGTGTTGTGTCAGAGAGTAGGTGTTTGCAGGGATTGCGACAAATCCCGAATGGGAGCGCCGACCGGCGGCTCCGAGTGAACTCTGGCTATACGATCACTACGGCCAAGATTGAGATAATGTACTTTTCGAGTCGTGGAGCGCTCGGGCTTTACTGACTCGACTCGACCTAGGGTCGGGTGCGCGGCCAGGTGATTGGGAGTCCTCTGGCTCGACAGTCGGTATCTCTTAAGGTCTTGCGTACGTAGTGGACGGATCGGGCTATCCGACCAACTACTCGCCCAGGCGATTTGGCTCGTCTGGACCCTAAGGCCCCTAGTTCAATCCCAACCCGACGTGACGCCAGACTAGCCGACCGAACTACACGTGAATTAGGCGGGGATCACTACCTTTTATTTCCATACCAAACTCATATTTAATACGTGCCTGCTGTAATCCAATACTAATACATATACTAAGAGAAACAATATAATTAAGCAAACACGATAATCATGGCATTTCTAATGATCTTTTCTAATTTAGAAAAAGCAATAAAATATCTTTGCTTAACTTATGAAAATCAAGAATCATCTGTCACACTGTGTTTCCTGTGCAATAGGAGATATGCCCTCGATGACAGCATTAAACATAAGAATATGAAATTAATCAAATTTATTTGTCTATCATTGTCTTCATATACGATAAAATTATATGGATAAAATATGAGATGAAATAAAAATATATAATAAAATAAAAAATTTAGTTAAATCATGAATAGAAACCATTCTAAAGCTACTATTGTTGGTCTTGAATCATGCAAGTTGAAAACATTTATTTCTCCAATCAATTAAGGCAGGCATGGCCCAACAGTTAGTATTTGCAAGGCTTTCCAGCCTTCATTATGGCTTTATTTTATTTGTTGTTTTAGAAACATGCTATTGAAATAATTAAATATCCACCTAAAAGAATTGATTAAGAAGTCACATTAAATTATGTTGATTGCTGCCTGTTGTCGTGTTGCAAGCATGCAGGCTTCATAACAAAGTTTAAAAAAAAAACTCGCTATAATTATAATTTATTTGATAAATGAAGCGTGAGTAATCGATAGCAATTAATCAGATTTTAATTTAGTATGTGATCCAGTGGAGCTAGGGCGGTAAACAAGCCGAGTCTAACCGAACCAAGTCGAGCTGAGTTTTGAGATATTCAAATTATTTGATAAGGTAACCGAGCTAAGCCGAACCGAATCTAAAATAAAGCAAGCCTTTAAAATGATTATTCAAGCTTGGCTTGATTTATTTTTTATGAGTTTGAGCTTGTTTAAAGCTGAGCTTGAGCTTGGTTCGTTTATATGTTATCGAGCTCTTTATTCAAGTTTGGCTTGAGTTTGGTTCGAGCTTGGTTAATTTAGATATTATCGAACTCTCAATTCAAGCTTGTTTGAAACTTTTGCTTGTTTGATTAATTATTGAACTAGCTTGATAATTCAAACTTATTTATTTATTTTATTTATCATATTAATAAAAATTTTAGTAATAAACATTGTTCACGAACATGTCCACAAATATTGTTCACAAACATTAACGAGCCGAACATCTATATGTTCAAGCTTGTTTGTTTAGTTTAATCGCCCGAGGTTAGAAAAATCTCATTAATCATTTTTTTGTTTAGTTTAATGATAAGTTCATACTTATTTATTTAATTGATTTTGTGTATATTAAATCAATATAAACAAACTCTTATCAAGCCGAACACCAAATTTATTCGTGAACATTTGATTCATTTACGGCCCTAAGCGGAGCTTTATAGTCCCACATCTCTTAAAATAGAAAGTCATATTAAATTGTTCATCAAAATTAAAAGTAAAATAGATTATTAATGGAGGGTCAAAGCTCCTCTTAGGAGGAAGGTCAAGTTGGGCCTAGTAAGGCCAATACACTAATTGGCATTGAAGGAGCAAGGCTAATAAGGTCAACTAAATTGCCAAGGTTTCTGTCTCAGTACACTACAAAGCTTGACATCACTTCTAACTCATTCTCGGGTCTCCATATCCTCTCTCATGCTCAATCTGAGTCTCAACGATCAACCCACCTTTTGGATTGGTCTCGATTTCCCAAAACCCTCTCAGTCTCAGTCGCAACATCGGATTATGGCATCCTCTCAGTCGCAGATCACCTCACCCTATTCACCTTCAAGCTCAGTCTCGAGTCTCTGCTTCTCTCTCAGTCTCAGGCTCAGTCTCAAGGACTAACCCACCTTCTGGATCAGTCTTGAGTTCCCACACCCCTCTCAATCTCGGGTCTCCATGCCCTCTCTCAGTCTCAAGCTCAGTTTTAGCGATTGATTCATCTTCTGGATCAGTCTCGATCTCCGTAATCTCTCTCGGTCTTAGGCTCTATCTCAATGATCGACCTACCTTCTAGATCAGCTTGGTTTCCCAAACCCCTCTCAGTCTCAGCATCAAATGACAGTATCCTCTCTGTCTCGAGTTTCCGCACTCTCTCTCAATTTCAAGCTCAGTCTCAGTGACCAACCCACCTTCTGAATCAATTTCAGATTCCCAGACCCTTCTTAGTCTCAGTCTCAACATTGAATGACGGTATTCTCTTAGTCTTCTCAGTCTCGGTCTCAATTTCAGCAACTGACTCATCTTCTCAGTCTCAATCTCAAGTCTCGACATTGTATGTTCATAAGACTACTCCCTATCGACGTCATTACTTTCTTCACCCTAAAGGCATACCTATACCCCACACATGTAGGAATCTTATGCAAAAAATAATACAAATTGTGCAGTGAAAATTTGATCCCTTCCAGAGATCCATGCGAAAAACATATACAACGTTTCATTGAGAGATTACTTTTGCTGCATGCCCTTAGTACAATCTCGATAGCAACTTTGGATTTGTGAATCTCAGCACGATCAGAATGGTCGTGCCTCTACTAGTATCCCCACAAACACATTCTATTCGTCTCATAGACTCAGTCTTAGAGAAGAACCACTTTCATGGTGCTAACTACTTGAATGTGGTTCAACAAGAATAGGAGAAGAGGGTTGAGAGGCTTTTGGCCAAGTGAAGAAGATCAACAACAACAAGCTCTTCATTCCACCAAAAAATAACCCTTTTATATTCATCTAATGAATACACAAGGTCTTTGGATTTTGATCTTCCCAACATATTAATGTCCATTAATCTCAATCAATACCAAAAGTCTCTTGGTCTTCCTTTCATTAATACTCCATTAATCTCAATAAATACCAATGCCTCTTGGTCTTCCTTTCATTAATACTTTATTAATCTCTATTAATGGATATTAATCCTCTTTCATAGTTGAGTCTAATCCAATGAGTCTAATTCAGATTGGACTTAATCTCATAGTCCAATTGGATTCATGTGAGTCTAACTCAATTAATTTAATTTCAGATTAGACCTCATCACATTTTAGTCAAACTAAAATAAACGCATCTCTGAAACAACATGTTCTTTGTGTGTGACCCAATATGCTCTCCTAACGTTAACAATGTATCTAAACCACTTTAGATACATAAGCAATGAGTGACATCTAGCAATGTATCATTATTACCAAAGTGACGAGAATGTCAAAATTTGACCTAACATTTCCGTGTCTATTATTTTGTATGTCTTGGTCCTTCTATCCTCGATATCTAGATTGATCAATGAGGCATAGACTGTATCATCTTCTTATCAATCTTTGTGTTTCTTGATACCCAAGTAAACTCACTTAGCCAAATAAGTTCAATATCTCATATTGATTCATTTGAGCATAACCATGTATTTTAGTAGTCCTACTTGATCAAGGGGCTCACAGATATCACTACTGCCATATGAAATGGATAAATCCCATCTACATCTCTCAGCATAATTTGTTGCATATCAAGTGATCGATTTTATAGTCTACCCTATTGAGGGTGACGCTTGCTGACAACAAAGTACACAACTCTTTATGTAGGAAATTGTAATGACTTCAGGGCTAAGGACTATTCGTACAAATAGTCACTATGAGAAAGTTTATGATACTCATATAACGATACATGAAACTTTCTCATGGCGAGTCAATACAGTACATATAATATATACCCTTGTGTCAACTTGATATCTCATATTCATGACTTGATCTCATAATATATATCCTTGTGTCAATTTGATTTCTCATATCCATGTGACTTGTGAGATCAAGTCATCAATTAGCCTACATGCTAGTCTCAACGTATTAATATTGTCCTTGTTTATTAATTCTTAACTAGGAATATTTAAGAGTAGTATTCTCGACAATCTCTCACAATCAATTCAATTAATTAATGTGTTATATATTAGAACATACTATTCCAAGGTATTATTATATTTATTCAGCTGACACAAATATGAAGTAAACATAATAACCAAAGCACTGTCTTTCATTTATAAATACGACAATTTACCAAAGGGCGTACCCAAAAATTGGTATTTACCAAAAGACGTACCATGGTTTCATTGTTACCAAATAAAGCACTTATTTTAGTGAACTTCCTCTTGTACCCCTCCTGCCAAAGTAATGCATGTCATTCTCTTTCTCTTTCTCTTTCTCAATAACGAATTCTGAGACATTTGAAAAGATTTTTTCAGACTTTTTATTTTAAAATATATTATGGAATCGGATAAAAAAACGTAAGATAAAAACCGAAAAAATATTTCAATTAAAAAAATATCTCATCAAACGTGATTTCAAATATATACAGAGATCATTTTTATATAAATTAGATGAGCGGAGATCATTTTTATAATTGATTAATATTAATTTATATATTAAATAATATTTAATAAATATATTAATATATAAACACCTTGAAATTAGAAAGGCTTGAAATCTTTTGATTTCAGGCCCAGCGTGAGCCTGAAATCAAAAGATTTCAGGCCCAACGTAGGCCTGAAGTAAAATATTTCAGGCCCAGCGTGGGCCTGAAATAACTCAGGCCCTGAAATCAAATGATTTCAGGCCCTGCGTCGAATTGAAATTATGTGTTATGATAGGTTTTTTTACGTAGGTCTAAAATATAAAGAAGCATCTCTTTATATATTTGAAATCACAATAAAAATCATTAAGAAAGACTACCTTACGAGAGAAATTCTAATTAATATAAAATGATCATTATATTAAAAACGAACTTTATATATATATATATATATTCTTTGAATAAAAAAGTCAAATATTATTTATTATATTAATTTAAATATTATATATTATATTAATATATTTAATTTTAATAGATTTTGATAGGAGGGCCTGAAGCCAGCGTAAATAAATAATTTAATAAAAATAATTAATTATAAAAAAAAACTTCTAATGATTATTTTTGATGTCCAAACTTCTAATGATTATAAATTATGTTGCAATAGGAGTTTTCTAGGTCTATCAGTGGGTTTCGCTCAAAACCCACTGATATTTTTTCAGAAATCCAGATATGGGAGGTCCATCAGTGAGTTTTACTCAAAACCCACTGATAGAACTAAACTACACCTATTGCTTTGGGAAAAATAATAATTTGAGGTTTGGACACTTAAAATACATTCTCCTAACTCTACCCTAACTATTGATAATGTTTTTCAGAAATCCAGATATGGGAGGTCCATCAGTGGGTTTTACTCAAAACCCACTGATCGAACTAAACTACACCTATTGCTTTGGGAAAAATAATAATTTGAGGTTTGGACACTTAAAATACATTCTCCTAACTCTACCCTAACTATTGATAATGTTTTTCAGAAATCCAGATATGGGAGGTCCATCAGTGGGTTTTGCTCAAAACCCACTGATGGAAGAACTAAACTACACCTATTACTTTGGGGAAATTAATAATTTAATAATTTTTAAAAATATAAATAAATAATATTTTTATATTTGATTAATATAAATTAATATATTAAATAATATTATTAAATGTATTAATATATAAAAAAATAAAAAAAAAGTTGAAATTTTTTGATTTCAAGCAGCGTGGGCCTGAAATAAAAAATTTCAGGCCTAGTGTGGGCCTAAAATAGAAATATTTCAGGCCCAGCGTGGGCCTGAAATAACTCAGGGCCTGAAATTAAATGATTTCAGGCCCTGTGTCGAATTGAAATCATGTGTTATGATAGGTTTTTTTACGTAGGTCTAAAACGTAAAGAAACATCTCTTTATATTTTTGAAATCACAATAAAAATCATTGAGAAAGACTACTTTACGAGAGGAATTCTAATTAATATAAAATGAGCATTATATTAAAAACGAACTTTATATATATATATATATATCGATAATTCAAATAAAGAAGTCAAATATTATTTATTATATTAATTTAATATTATATATTATATTAATATATTTAATTTTAATAGATTTTGATAGGAGGGCCTGAAGTCATCTGACTTCAGGCCCTCCTTGGGCCTGATGTCATCTGACTTCAGGCCCTGCGTAAATAATTAATTTAATAAAAATAATAATTATAAAAAAACTTCTATTGTTATTTTTGGTGTCCAAACTTCTAATGATTAAAAATTATATTGCCATAGGAGTTTTCTAGGTCTATTAGTGGGTTTCGCTCAAAACCCACTGATGGAACTAAACTACACCTATTGCTTTGGGAAAAATAATAATTTGAGGTTTGGACACCTAAAATACATTCTCCTAACTCTACACTAACTATTGATAATGTTTTTTCAGAAATCCAGATATAGGAGGTCCATCAGTGGGTTTTGCTCAAAACCCACTGATGGATGGAAGAACTAAACTACACCTATTACTTTGGAAAAATTAATAATTTAATAATTTTTTAAAAGATAAATAAATATTTTTTTATATTTGATTAATATAAATTAATATATTTAATAATTTTATTAAATATATTAATATATATAGTTTTTTTTTACTAAACTACACCTATTACTTTGAAATAAAAAAACTTCAGTTTTTTTTATATTAATATATTTAATAATATTATTAAATATATTAATTTATATTAATCAAATATAAAAAAATATTTATTTATCTTTTAAAAAATTATTAAATTATTAATTTTTCCAAAGTAATAGGTGTAGTTTAGTTCTTCCAACCATCAGTGGATTTTGAGCAAAACCCACTGATGGACCTCCCATATCTGGATTTCTGAAAAAATATTATCAATAGTTAGGGTAGAGTTAGGAGAATGTATTTTAGGTGTCCAAACCTCAAATTATTATTCTTCCCAAAGCAATAGGTGTAGTTTAGTTCGATCAGTGGGTTTTGAGTAAAACCCACTGATGGACCTCACATATCTGGATTTCTGAAAAAATATCAGTGGGTTTTGAGCGAAACCCACTGATAGACCTAGAAAACTCCTATTGCAATTTAATTTTTAATCATTAGAAGTTTGGACACCAAAAATAATCATTAGAAGTTTTTTTATAGTTAATTATTTTTATTAAATTAATTATTTACGCAGGGCCTGAAGTCAGATGAATTCAGGCCCAAGGAGAGCCTGAAGTCATCTGACTTCAGGCCTAAGGATGGCCTGAAGTCAGATGACTTCAGGCCCTCCTATCAAAATCTATTAAAATTAAATATATTAATATAATATATAATATTAAATTAATATAATAAATAATATTTGACTTCTTTATTCGAATTTTATATATATATATATAAAGTTCGTTTTTAATATAATGCTCATTTTATATTAATTAGAATTCCTCTCGTAAAGTAGTCTTTCTCAATGATTTTTATTGTGATTTCAAAAATATAAAGAGATGTTTCTTTACGTTTTAGACCTACGTAAAAAAACCTATCATAACACATGATTTCAATTCGACGCAGGACCTGAAATCATTTAATTTCAGGCCCTGAGTTATTTCAGGCCCACGCTGGGCCTGAAATATTTCTATTTAGGCCCACACTAGGCCTGAAATTTTTTATTTCAGGCCCACGCTGCTTGAAATCAAAAAATTTCAACTTTTTTTTTTATTTTTTTATATATTAATATATTTAATAATATTATTTAATATATTAATTTATATTAATCAAATATAAAAATATTATTTATTTATATTTTTAAAAATTATTAAATTATTAATTTCCCCAAAGTAATAGGTGTAGTTTAGTTCTTCCATCAGTGGGTTTTGAGCAAAACCCACTGATGGACCTCCCATATCTGGATTTCTGAAAAACATTATCAATAGTTAGGGTAGAGTTAGGAGAATGTATTTTAAGTGTCCAAACCTCAAATTATTATTTTTCCCAAAGCAATAGGTGTAGTTTAGTTCGATCAGTGGGTTTTGAGTAAAACCCACTGATGGACCTCCCATATCTGGATTTCTGAAAAACATTATCAATAGTTAGGGTAGAGTTAGGAGAATGTATTTTAAGTGTCCAAACCTCAAATTATTATTTTTCCCAAAGCAATAGGTGTAGTTTAGTTCCATCAGTGGGTTTTGAGTAAAACCCACTGATGGACCTCCTATATCTGAATTTCTGAAAAAATATTAGTGGATTTTGAGCGAAACCCACTGATAGACCTAGAAAACTCCTATTGCAACATAATTTATAATCATTAGAAGTTTGGATATCAAAAATAATCATTAGAAGTTTTTTTAAATTAATTATTTTTATTAAATTAATTATTTATGTAGGGATCTGACTTCAGTCCTAAGGAGGGCTTGAAGTCATCTGACTTCAGGCCTAAGGAGGGCCTAAAGTCAGCTATCAAAATCTATTAAAATTAAATATATTAATATAATATATAATTTTTAAATTAATATAATAAATAATATTTGACTTCTTTATTCAAAGAATCGATATATATATATATATATAAAGTTCGTTTTTAATATAATGTTCATTTTATATTAATTAGAATTTCTCTCGTAAGGTAGTCTTTCTTAATGATTTTTATTGTGATTTCAAATATATAAAGAGATGTTTCTTTATGTTTTAGACCTACGTAAAAAAACCTATCATAACACATAATTTCAATTCGACGCAGGGCCTGAAATCATTTGATTTCAGGCCCTGAGTTATTTCAGGCCCACGCTGGGCCTGAAATATTTTACTTCAGGCCCACGTTGGGCCTGAAATCTTTTGATTTCAGGCCCACGCTGGGCCTGAAATCAAAAGATTTCAGGCCTTTCTAATTTCAAGGTGTTTATATATTAATATATTTATTAAATATTATTTAATATATTAATTAATATTAATCAATTATAAAAATGATCTCCGCTCATCTAATTTATATAAAAATGATCTCTGTATATATTTGAAATCACGTTTGATGAGATATTTTTTTAATTGAAATATTTTCTCGGTTTTTATCATACGTTTTTTATCCGATTCCATAATATATTATTTTAAAATAAAAAGTCTGAAAAAATCTTTTCAAATGTCTCGGAATTCGTTATTGAGAAAGAAAAAGAGAAAGAGAAAGAGAATGACATGCAGTACTTTGGCAGGAGGGGTGTAAGAGGAAGTTCACTAAAATAAGTGCGTTATTTGGTAACAATCAAAGGCGTAGCCAGTACTGGACTGCACTGGGCTGAAGCCCAGTGCAGCCCAGCAATTTTAAACACTAATATATTATTTATTTTTTGCTGAAACTTTTCTTTTTACTGCTGCCCTAATTTTCTACCGCCGTAACTTTACTTTTTGCTTTCGCCACTGCCGCATCTATTCTTCCTACTCTTTTTTTTTCTTACCATCAGTCCATCATCATGTTATCCTTTCTTTGAGCATGAACTATGAAGCACCTTTCTCTGGGCATGAAGCACACATCGAGGTAGTGATCGTCGCCACCTTCAGCAGATGCATCATATCCTTCTTCAGCCATCGGTTCTCCTCGCTCGCTCGACGCCATTGCGCAATACCTTTTCTGCTTTTCATGCATCGGTACGGTAATCCATCTTCATTATATTCATCCTTTAATTTCTTATTGATTGAAATTATTCTGACTAGGAAATGTATATTTTTTTTCCAATCGTTTCATCAATTTCGCCCCTAGAATTTATCTCTTTTATTCCTCCCCAAATCAATGGAAACAGAGGGACAACTGGACAAGAATATGAATTGGGATTGAGTTTTTTTTTGTTTTTTTTTCTGATTTTAGATATTTTATGTTTCAGTAAAATTAAATATGATACCATAGGAAGAAGGTGAATAATTTCCAATACCGATTCTTTTTGCATTACTTTAGTTAACATTGATTCTAGCCCAGGGCTGTTGAAGATCCTGGCTACGCAATTGGTAACAATGAAACCATGGTACGTCTTTTGGTAAATACCAATTTTTGGGTACGCCCTTTGGTAAATTTCCGTTATAAATATAATACTTTATGACCTAAGTTAATCAACTTATGATTGGCTGCTAGCTAGGGCTTACACTAGCAACACTGGCTCAATGACAAAGACTGCAAATATTCCAGAATGTATGACATCCTAAGAATAGAGGAGTGATCACAAGGTTATCAGACTTGATCTCCTAGATGCCCCTTACTGATACGTGGCGCTGGATGAGTAGATGACCAGCCAATGGTTGTTAGATCTTGACCCTTTATTGACTCCAACAATGATGATATTTCTATCGACGTCAGGATACTCTCCTGACAATTATATATATAGACACACGTACACGATGATATATAATAACAAAATATTCCGAATTGCCCCCAGAGTGTAGCATAGTCGGTGGCCCACATGGCATCTCTAGCGCAACAGCCATGGGTCAATTCCCAGGAATTGATGACTTGCATCTCTACCCCACCATACGCCTAACGCTTGTGTACTTGAATTAACCTCTCTCTATATTCGTGGGGAAGACTTTATGGGGTCATTAAGGTAGCGGATCTATCTTTTTTAACAAAGGATTCCGAATTCTCTTCATCTCCACTTGATTCTATCTTTCTTCTCCATCTTCATTCTTTAACATATCATCTTAAACAAATCCTAACTTGAACATTAAAATAGCTCCGGGATCCATCTCCAACCAATCTAGTCCCCTATTTGAGCGCATCTTAGGTTTCTTTTTCTAGAGTGTGCGTACGAGATATTTGATCAAACCCACATGGAGGACGTTTCTTATAAGTAATTTCCAATTAAAGAACACAGAAAAAGGATATATATTATCAAATATAAACCAAGTCAATACCATGGTATTGCATTCGGTCAAGATACGCTGCATAATTTAGAAAAGGGGAGGGTGTTTATATTGAAATTCTAGATTTTGAATAGCGAGATATAACGACTATTTCATAAATAAAATATCTAAATCAATTTTTTAAGTGAATAAAAAATATTAATGCATTAGATTATATAAATAATGAATGAATAATTTATTATGATTAAATAAAATATTATCGTATATCGCTTATCTGAAGTGATTGAGTATCACTAGTTCTATCATCACTAGTTTGATTATAAAATAATGACGGATAAAACATTTTACCCTAGCAGCACAATGGCTCTCCACTTGGTTTGATAAAATTTTAATCGGTCAACAAAGTAAACCAGAGAAGTTTACATCTAACAACGAACATTCTCAGATCCATTATCCATTAAAAGGAAAAAATTTCGATAATATACCATAGCCGAGTTTTGAGCTTTAGATCATTAACTTATCACTGGAGGATCTAATCATGTCATCTTGCCTCGAGGTGACTAAATAAAATATTAACTCTTATGTGAGGTGAGTGTTAGTATATAATAAAATAAATTATTTATGTAAAGATAGAATTAGTCTAGGGTTGAATTAGTCTTTTAATTATTATTACTTGTATATTTATATCTTCTTTTCAATGTAAACCCTAAGTTTTAATGAATACAATTATATAGACATCGTTTGTTCTTTTCTTTCTCTTGTCTCTTTCTCTTTTCTCTTTGTATCGTCTTTCAGATTATATTTGTATTATTTTCATGATATCAGAGCAAGGTCTTGCCATGCCGAAAAGTTTAAATTTGGAAGGATTTCAACATTATCATCAAGATTTATGATTTGAAGATGTCTCAAAGTCGATCATTGTGAGGCTTCTTCAGCGATTTCTATATCGTTGTTGGTTTGTTAAAAAAAATTGACCCATTGCATCTATAGAAAAATGATATTTTCTTGAGTTTTTACCATTAATCGGCTTGAAACTTTGAGGGAACATTCCTCGCTCCTAGGGCTACATTTCAGACGATGGAGATCCGATTTTGAGTTCTTTAAATCCACCTGACGGCTAAAAAATATAACTATTAATTCTGTCTTCTCCTTGGAAATCCAATAGTCAATCACAACAAGGATTTCTTAATTTGGAACATCTACAACAAAAAGGCAGGATGCAATATCCATCGTTAAAGCGTAATAGAATGGACGACACTTTAAATTTTTGATTCTGACAATTGTACGCCGAATCATGGTACTAATTACCTCTAAACTAACTTAGGCAGCCCTTGGGTGACACGTAGCAGGGAGAGAACAAGACATTTATTACAGGGATATCAAAAGTTCGGAGTAATTATGTTACCGTACGTGCGTGTCATTCAACATTTATGACGCATGTAAGCACCTTCGTACAGAATTGACACGTTAGCCTTAGACCTATGTCAAACCTAGACCAGGACACTGGTCTAATCAGTCGGACTGGATTCCTCCTTTGACTAGACTAAAAAGGGAGACTTATGATACGAGGGAAATTTGCGGCTCTCAGTCCACATAGGATAAGTCAAAGGTTAGATAATCGACGTGGTCGAACAAGACAACACACAACAACAAGGATTAAAGAGGCATTCATAGACACGGGTGCAGATCAAGCCGTCGAAGCAGACAACCCAGGCCAACTAGGTTACTCGAGTGGACGTCTCTTATTCAAACTTGTGTCTTGATTTAATTTACATGATAGGCACATCAAGGGATAGGACTTTGACTTGTAAGCGGTTGGTTACTGTTTAAGGAAGGACGCCAAATCAGAATCACATAGCGAACGTCCAACCGATACTCATCCAAGTTACCAGCTGATCGGCGGACCTCAGTACCACACTTAGAATTGTATAGCACCCGTAACACAAAAACATAGTACCTACAACACGGGCCTAGCTGAAGGGAAAGGGCAGCTATTGATGGTCCTACATATCCTACAACCCGATCGGCTAACATACTTAGAGTATACAATCAACCATCCTAGATAAGGTGATAGCTGATCGGCCAACCTGCTTATAGTGCACGGCCGACCAGCCAATAGAATGACTACGACCGGTCGACCACATATTTCGACCCCTTAAACAATTCAGCTATTTTGACTAGCTCAAAGACAAACCACACACGCCCATTAGGGCTACAAGCAATCCCAATTACTATCCCTAACCAGGTCTAACTATAGTTGGGATGGACCTCCACGTTCATATTGGGCCAGGCCCCACAAATTGGGCCCCACAAGTTGGGCTTTCTTATTGGACCTCCACGTGCACATACAGGCAACTCCATCAGCCAATTACACACAAATCTAGGCAATATATGATAAACACCAGAATAAAATATTATCGTGCCACCATAT